>WBMV01007615.1:270758-299710 GCA_013396655.1 Campylorhamphus procurvoides | reverse complement strand
AGCTGGCGGAGCGGTTCGGGGCGCGGGCACCCTCGGCCGCCCTGCCCGGCCCCGCGCCCCGCGCCGCCCTCACGCACGGCGGCCTCAAGGAGACGCTGCTCGACTTCCAGTGGGACCCGCCGGAGATCGCGTCCCCCGCGAAGCCGCCCCGCAGGAGCCGCAGGACGGGCCCGGCTGGCCCGCAGCCCCCCGAGGCGCCCCCCGAGGGCTTCGTGAACGCCGTGTTCCTGTTCTCGCCCTGCCCGCACTCGCACAGGGAGCTCCGGCGGTTCGTGTCGGGGAGCGATGCTCCTTCCTCCCCTGGAGAACCGCCCTTGGCACAGGAGCTGGCGGAGAAATTCCTGCCCAGGAGTGTCCAGGAGCTGCTTGCGGAGCAGAAAATCACGCTCTTCTGGGTGGACACTACCGAGCGGGCTCAGGTAACGAGATTTTACCGCGCAGCATTGAGCACTAGCAGGCTGCCTGCTACGCTACCTTCCTGTATAACAGGACAGTTTTCTGCTGTAGTCTTTGGGTGGTAGTGAAAGCTCCTCAGTTGCTGCCACATAATCTTCAGCAAGGGACTGAAAACTCGAATAGAATCATCCACGTGGAGGCTGAGATATATCTGTAATTGCAGAGATGTACAGTGCTTATTGATGGGTCCTTTAGTGCTTTGAGTTAGGGGGGTGGTTACAGCTATTAAGAATAGCAGATAAATATCTCGTGGTTCAGGTGTGTAGATACCACATTTAAAAACTCAGCCTTGAAATACTGGCTAGCTTTTCATTCAGTGGGAAGCGTGGGTGTTTTTTTTTATTTGTCAGATTCCTGTGAAGGCTGATAAAGCCCATAAAAACACTTGGAAAGCACCATGTTTAGATCCTTTGTCTGTTTCATAAGCTCCTTTTGCTAAAAGCATGCAATCTTTATTTGGGTAAAAGTTCTCTCACTGCCACCATTAACTTTAGATCTCTCTGTTACTTTCTTTCAGCTGATTGAAGCCCCGGATCATGTTGGATACTGGACAATGTTTGAACTGATCTGTCAGACAGGAGGCACCATTTTGCCAGCTGAAACCTTGGTGCACTGTTGGAGTCCCTCGAAGGCAGATCTTGCTCATTGCTTCCTTGGAGACTCCAGTTTCCCAGTGCCACAGGCTGCGCCTTGGACCACACTTCTGCCCCTGGACGCAACTTTGAACTGCTTGTTCTGGAAGCCCTCTGTGTATCGATCAGTGTTTCCCCAGCAAGAAGGAACATTGTTTCTCAGCATGCCTGGTAATGAAAGAAAAGAAAAATATAGATGTGCATGCTAGTAACTGAGCTCTCGTGCAGGGTCCTTGATGAGCTTCCCTTGTGAATAGTATGTGCCGAAGTAACTTCAGATATTTAAAAGCCCATTTTTTTTAAAAAAAGTTCAGCACATGCGCTAGCTCCTCTGATAGGAGAACTGTTAGCCCATCTTTCTGATTTAGCCTCTTCAGTTTTCCGTGCTTCTAGAAGTTCGGATGAAGAGCTCTTTGCTGGTCCCACCTTATAGCAGTGTGCTCCCTTTTCTTATTCCCTGTTCTTATAAATAAGAACACAGATAAAAAGCACCTTCAAAAGAAAACAGGTTAGCTTTAAAACAACATGTGTTGTGTTCTTCAGTGGTCCCTTCATGCACTCAGCTTCTTGAGAGCTTTGGGAGAAGGTCAGTTTTGTAATATACTTTATGTAGAGTATATTCCCCCTTTAATCTTGGAAATCACCTTTTTATGCATTGAACTTGTCCCATCACCTAGATAGAAAACCCTATTTTACTTGCTTTCAGACTTTTATTTTATCCTATCCTTGCACAGGAGGAAAGAACCAGGAAAGCTTTGCCGTGATCCTGGAACCTCTCACCATGAGCCAAAGACAACTGCAGTGTCCTGTCAACATCTTCCTGAAAGGAAGCTTGATGGGTTGGAACTTGGTGCAGGCTGGCCACTTTGTCACGGAGAGCTGGATACTGCAGAACTCGCAGGCTGAGCAGGCAGGACAAAACAGGTCACTGTTTCATCAGCTGTTAAGAACTCTAGTGACTGAAGGACTACACATGGTAAATCTTCCTCTTTGTCTTAAACTAATACCTTTTCTGAAGTGGGCTGTGACATAAGGGGTGACAGTATCATGTTTTAAAGACAATAATGGTGATAACTGCTGCACTGCAAGTTGCTTATTTGAATCTAAATTCAGAACATTCTTTAGGAGACCATGTAAGTCTATAACCTGTCTGTAAAGTATCTGTCCTCCTTAGGTCTCTATAGATATTGTAAATATTTCTCTTTTCCCTTTTTCTTTCTTTTTAAATGTAGGTTGCTGAGGTATCTCTGTCTGAAACTTGTTGCCCCTGCACTGCTGTTCTGTCACCTCTTTCTGAGGGAGCTGCAGTTCTGACTGTGCTTGGTACTGAGAAGACTGCTGAAGTTCAGCGGTGCAGCCTTGAAGGAACAGTAGTGGAAAACTTGTCCCAAGAATGTGCTCTTCATCTCCCAGAGATCGTGAATAGTGTGTTGAGCAAAATTGACATGCCAGTGGAAGATTCTCTATCCAGTCTGGGTAGGTGTCAACAACTGCAAAACTCACCCTCTTTACATCTGATCTGGAGTGGATAAATCTAAAGCTAATGATTTTCTCAGTAACACATCTCTCATTTTTGGGACTTGTTCATTTTGTCAAGCCTTGTGATGTGATGCAAAAATCTGCACTATTGCACCTTACTGTTTTATTGGCAAAATGTTAGTGTCCTTAGCTTGTAGATAAAGTGCAGCTTGGGGACAAGTTTTTAGAAGGAGGTTTCCTAGAATGTGACATGTAGGCCAGTAAAGCCTTTGGGTGTGGCTGCAAGGGGCCTGCTTTAGATCACCCATTTTGTGTTAAAGTGAATTTTCTCACGAGTCTCAATGTATTGGCTATGAAATTGCTTCTCCAGGATCAAAGATTTGGGAAACCTCTGCTTTAGAGCCTCTGTGAAGGCTGGGACCTTGTGCCGCTTAATTCAGTTCTAATTTGTGTTTGTGTGTGCTCACAGGAGAAGAAACTGCAGTGCCAGAGTGGGTCCAAAGGGAACTATCCCATACAGGGGGCTGGCATCCTTCAGTGCTGGAAACATGGTATCCTGCATCAAATGCTTGTGGAGCAAGCTCAGATCTGATGGAGTCCTTCAGGTATTTTTCTGAAACATGTTTCATGAGTAAAAATCAAGGATTTCTGCTTCCTGTTATGGGAGTATGGCTGTAGAATTGCGTAGAGATCTAGAATTCAGTGTTTTTCTAGTGGTTTTATTTCTGTACTCAGCTTACTGTGGGCTCTTGCTTCATTATATATAGACAAAAGGAACTGGGAACAGGATATTTGGGTAGCAGTTTGTGTAGATTCAAATCCTGACAGTTTCAGGAATGATACAGGTCACTTTCAATGACCCTAAGCTACTTGGGAAATGTCAGACTTCAGCTTTTCTTATGGTATGATAAGATCCACTGCAAGATACTGAAGACGGTGGTTACGTTCTCACAGTTGGTATTTACTTGTAACAAATGAGCTTGATTTCTTCAAAGGGCTTGCTGAGTGAAACAAAAAAAAGTGTAATGCAAGATAGTTTAGAAAGCACAAAGTTTTGTGGTACAGGTCAGTAGTGTATCCATTGTACATCAATGTAATGCTCGTTTCCAGCTTGGTGTGACCCTTTTAAGGGTGATTTGGGGTTTTTTGCATCTCTTAAGTGTGTTTGGGGAACAGGTAATGGAAGAGTTGTGCTACTTGCACTATATTGCTGCAAATTGGAATGGAGAAAAGCCTTGTTTCTGTCCACAGGGAAGAAGGGATATGCCTCCCGTTCCCAGCTTTTTTTTTGATAATTGTGCTGATTTGCTCTTTCATATAGGCTCCTGCAGGTTCCTTATGCAAACAGGAAGGATGGTGCAGACCAGTCTGATGTGGAGCTCTCAGAAAGTCTGTCTGAGCTGTACGAGAAAAAATTCAATGAAACGTCTGCTGCAGCTGGACCAGGAAATAACAAAAAAAGACGTATGTTTAGTTTGCGATTATATGTGCATGTTGTCAATAAAAGATGACCCATGAACCCCAGAGATCTGTACTCTGCTGCGTAGTGGCATAGTTTAGATTTTTTTTTATTTAGGGACAGTCTCATTTGCATATTAGTATTAGGTTTGTCCTATAGTAGAATGCAAATTACTGTAATTCAAGGCTGTGCAGTGACTGACAAAACTGTTAAAAGCAGCATATGAAGCTCTGCAGTTTCACTTATTCTTGAAACAGGGACTGCTCTAACTACTAGTAAATACTGCAACCTTTAAACTGTTCTAATTAGAGAAATAAAACACTTTCTTCCAGAAGAGTTTAATCATTGCATTTTCCTACACTTACCACAGTTCATTTTACCCTGATCTGACGTATCCCCAGGTCCTGCTCTGCCAGCTGTTTCTATTTGTGACATAAGATTGCTTCCTATATAATTTCTTATTATATCTAAGTTCCTATGCAGAGCAACAGTTTTCATTTGCTTTTTCCTTGAAGAAGTAGCTGCCTGCTACACTCCCTGCACATTGATTTAATGGAGAAATACCAACCATTTGGGCCTTGTTTTCCTCTAGAAGGTTACTAATCTCACTTGACAGTAACACAGAATTCAGTGTTGTGCCCTACCTCAGGCAGAGTTCCTGCACTGATGTGTCTGATGGTAGAACTGTTCTTTTTGTGGCATTGCAGGTGGGATTCCTCGAACTCCAGTCAGGCAGAAGATGAAGACCATGTCCAGATCACTGCAGATGCTCAACGTAGCAAGACTGAATGTAAAAGCTCACAAGTTTCAACCTGATGCTGTGCCACCAGCAGTGAATGAGAAGGTTCCACAGAAGCTTTCAGCAAAAAGATTGGATGTGAAGGTGGAAGGAAAGGAAAAGGCACTTAAAATACCACTTGGTGTGTGTTAAGTCCTGGTATCTTGATATAGGAGTTCATACAGGATTTCTGTGGAAGGGAGAGGGAGGGTTAGTAATGGAGTATTCAGTGCCTGGGAACAATCAGTGTTTGGGTTTCTGTATCTTCAGCTTGTCAAAGAGTTGTCATTTTTTTTCCACCCTTCTCCCATTTAGTTTCCGTAAGTGTTTACAAGCTAGTATTACAGCTACTCCTGGGATTAATTTCCTGCCTTGTATCTCTCTGAAAAAAAGCAATAACGATTTATCTTTTCAAAGTTTTTAACCCAAAGAGGTAGAGGGAAGCACCCATCAAGGGGTAGCTGGAAATGTAGTCCTATTTACTAATTTGATAGAAGTAGAGGGCATTTCTTGTCTGCTGTGGTAGCCTGAGTCTGTTGACCTTAAGCAAAATTTGATTGTTGATTATAAGCTTGATTTAACTTATAAGAATGTCATGGGTCTGGATCCAGGACTGGTTCTGTTCATGTTCTGTGGCCTGGATGATTCTTTGCTGGAGAAAATATTTTTGTTGACCTCCTCTGTTCTCCTCCTCAGATAGGATGAGTATTTTATCAGTATGTTGCGGTCAACAGGCATTTAGTTGACAGACCATTTCTGTTGCAGACTTCCAGACAGAGGAGGAGCTGCATTCCCACTTGATTGAGAGCTACCAGAAGGCTGTTGCTGAGGGAATTCTGTCATCTGCATGTGCCCAGAATATGATCATGGCTATTAAAAGGTTCTTGAAAGTACATGATGCCAAAGAGAAAGAGGTAGGTAAGAGCATGTGGACAGGGTGTTACTGATCTGGAACTTGAAGTTTTCACTATTTCAGGCTACCTTGCCTTCATCTGTGAAGTTTTATGTGGAGCTGCACATAGTAAAAAGCCCACAATCACTAGCTGCTTCTATCTGTGTTGGCTCAGTGTTGAAAAACTGGGTGCTGGTGAAAAATGTAGGAAAATCCAATTCAGTTACCAGTTTACGCCTTTGCTAAAGGTTACAACAGATACCTTTCCTTTACACTGACCTCTTTCCAAATTATGATTTCAGACAGTATTTTTAAAAATACATTCTTGCAAAACATATTTTAAAGAAGATATTTACAGTCTTTTAACACTGCGCATAGACTTAAAATAACCTGAAATGAAAATTTGTAAACTTGTGAATAATTGAAGAAAAATACTGTGAGAGACAAATCCGTAGTTAAAAAGGCTTGAAGCTGCAAGCGACTTCTGTGAATTTAAGCTCAAAGTTGTTCTATGTCTCATTGTGACTTTGCTACTGAAATAAAAACATAATTCCTTTCCTTGGAAGAAAAGAAAAAAATTGAGTTATTCCCAAAAAAATGGGATGAGGGGATGACCAGGATAGGTGGGGGAACTTGCCCTGTAGACAGGGAGTTGAAGTTTTTGCTGTAATTATGTGTGTCTGCAGGTGGCTTGTGTGGAAAGAGTCAGAAACCATCTCCTGAAGACCAGCAAAATGCTCAGGCAGCAGCATGGCTCACAGAAGGAGACCAAAGTCAGAGAGTATGAGACACTGTATTTACTTCAGCTTCTGAGATCCTGTGGGGTTGGTTAGCAATTTTTAATGGTGGCTTTTTTGTAGAAATGGAAAAGTATTTACATGGGGCAAATATTTCAAGGAGAATTTCTGGTCACAGTAAAACCATTTCATTAAATGCAAATATACCCATGCTGTGTGATAAGCACTGCAGTCTATATCTGAAATGAGGCATCTCCCCTGCCACCAAAATGAAATGCCAACTAGATTATGCTGTCAAAAGGAGCCACTTCCCTTAGCATTGCTTTTTTGAGCACACCTTTTGCAGTAAATATGCTGTTTCCATTAGAAAAAAGGTAGTGGATAATTACTTGTTTTCTTAGGTGCCGACTTCAGGTATTTTTACGCCTTGAGTTGTGCCTTCAGTGCCCTTCGCTGCAAAGCAACGCTGACGAAATGGAGCAGCTGTTAGAAGAGGTAAGTAAACTACAGACCAGGTTGTGTTTCTGGGATGGCAGTAAAAATGCACACCTGGAACCTGCAGTTCTCCTTTGATACTACGCTAACACTTTATATTCCTTGCTAAAATATCTGGTGCTGCAACTGTCACAACTTAATCTGTTTTCCCACCTGACTTTCTCTTCCAGATGACAGATATGTTGCGCATTTTATGTCTGACTGAAGACCCAGGGTATCTTACGAAGTTTCTAGAGGAAATATTAGAACTGTAAGTTCTTTAGCATGACTTGAGCATTACCGGGGACTGTGGTTTTGGTTGGATCTTGTCTGGGAATAGACAGCAATTACAGTTTTGATTTACTGCATCTTTGTAATTTGCAGGAATTTAGATGTGTTCTGTTTGTTACAGTTATATTTTGATTAAAGAAAAAGCATCTGATAAGCAAGTAAACTAATTAAAGAAACCAGCTGATATTCAGTTGTTTTTTTTTTAATTGATGTGTATGAACAAGGATTTAGTTCAAACCTTGGGACTGAAACACCAAAAAGTTTGATGTGCCTCCTCTCTGATGCTCCAGGTATATGAATTCTATACCAAAGACCCTTGGAGATATTTACTATGGTCTCGGTACACAAATACCCCCGAAGCTGGCAGCTGTTCTGCCTTCAGACTTCTTCAGTGATGACTCCATGACTCTGGATAGCAAATCTCCAGGCCTTCCACTGTCTTTATCATCTGTCTTAACTCCCAATGCTGTTTGCACAGAGAGTGACCAGCTGGAGGAGCTGCGCACCAGATCTGCCAAAAAGAGAAGGTAATAATTCCAAACAGGAGGCAGCTTTTTGTTGCAGCCTGGGCTGTGGCTGAGAAGTTACCTAAGCTGCATATAGTCATCTTTGTTGCTGAATATGAATAGCTGGTTGGAACAAGCAGACACCTGCCCATATCTCTGCAAGCCTGAAAGAAAATTTAGGGGCTGTCTTTTTCCATTCTAACTTGCCATTGTTGACTATATGGAAACATAATCTTGATTGTGTATTTGTATCTTATGCAAAAGTAAAGTTCATGAGCACTTTCCGTGAGAGGAAAAGAATGTTCTGCCCTGCAATAGGTGACTATATTGTTAAAGTTAAAACTGTTTTACTGTAGATGTCTATGTTGGGGGTTCTGTGTATGTTTTAGCAAATTATGAATGAGTTCTAATACCAACCTTAAACTTATGAACAGCTGTTTATATTGCATATCATCTCTCAGCATTGTAGTAAGTGAGGTGCCAATGCAGTTTGCAATCTGCATTTAGGTAAGCACTTCCTATCTCTACAAACCTAAATTTAATTGTCAGCAGATTGATAACTGTGCTTCTGTTCCTATGTTAACTTAATGTTTGTATTCTTTCTAAAGGAGTAATGTGTTAGCCAGACACAGGAGCATGACAGAAGCACCACAGAACTTGCGTCAAATTGAAATTCCCAAGGTAGCCAAGAATCCCATCCGAAAGGTAAGACTCCTCCAAAAGCATTGTGTGTGAGTTGTGACGCTTGACTGCAAAAACCCGTGCTGTGTATTCCCCTGGTAAGTGTGCCCTGTTTCAGCTGTACAGAGACTAAACTGCTTTGAAGGGGAAGTTGAAATGTGTGGTTCAGAGCTTACAGTTAATATTCATAATTAAACATAACATTACACTGCTCCTAAGGCTAATTTTTTGTTTGTTTCAGGAGAAATTGCCTTCTTACCTTGCCCCTGAGAAGTCCCAACAGATGCCTTTGTCACAGAAAGAAGCAGTGCAAGGTATATTGACTTCTAGCTCTGTCATGGAAAGGTGCATCTTCAGCACATGTTCTCCCTGTAAAATTTAGTGAGCCGTGATGAAATTATGATGAGGCATGCTGGAAATCTGAAGGAAGTTTTGCTGAATTCTGCAAAAACTTTGAGGAAAAGATACATGGTATTCTGTGTGCTCATATGCAGAAAACTTTAATCTTGTATCCTCAAAAGAAAACCTTTCCATTCTTCCTTGAATCTTGAAATTATTTCCATCTTTGTCCTCAAAAGAAAATGAGGGCAAGAGTGAATTCCTATATCTGGAAACAGGATGTCTCTCCCATATTTTATTAAATACTTGATAAAAATAAATCCCATGTGTTCTCTGAACCAGTGTGTTTCAGCTGAAATTTTGTAACGCGCCTGATGCTGCTCCACATGGAACACTGACTGGCTCCTTTTCCACTATAGCATCTGCTTGTAGCTTGTTGTTGGAATAATACAAATATAATACTAATTTATAAGAGAAGTCTGGAATGGGTTTAGAGGAGGACATGTTCCAGTAGCCTTTTCAATACTTTGCGGCCTCTAAAAAGTTGTCTTTCCATGCTGGTATATTGTTCCCATCTCTAGTGTCCTGACAAAATTACCTTCCTGTCATTTTTTTTTTCCCTGTTTTTAATCAGATCTTTTCTTGCTTTTCTTGCCTTACAGAGGTTACAAAGGTAAGGAGGAACCTCTTCAATGAAGAGATACTTTCACCATCGAAAAGGTCTCTGAAAAAGATGCTTCGAAGCCAGTCAGTATCTGCTGTGGAAGGCTTAAAATACAAATGCGCTGATGAAGGCACCAAAGGTAGGACATGACTTCCATGTGTAGAATTGTTGTGGAAGAGCTTTTGTTAAAATTCCTGTTCTTGCATTCTCAGTTCTATGAAACAATTTTAATAAAGAGAAAAGGAGGCTATTGTTGTGGTGTTTGGAGAGTGAATATTCATGGTATTGATACTGAAGCCTATTGTTTACTGAACTCTACTTCTCAAATCTAATGTTAAAAATTTTTGGTTTAAAAAGGATCTGTGAAAGAAAGATGGATAAATCTCAGTGGTTAACTATGCCTGACATGGTACTATTAATAATATTGAGGGAGTGGGAAGGAGGTGTAGACACTGGACTCTGAAGTCACGATTGCTTGTGAATGCTGGGAGACTGTTACACAGTGATTCTATATTGACTGTTCTTAAGCTGAAGCCTGTACAGAACTGTATTTATTTATTTGTCTTAAGTGCTTTATAATTGTGTAATGTTATAGTTCTTTAATGATTTTTAGATCATCGCAAGTTGTTGACCAAGAGAGTTGCAGAAACACCACTACATAAGCAGGTCTCCAGGAGACTCCTCCATAAGCAGATCAAAGGCCGGTGAGTGAGTTCTTTCTGAATTTCTTCAGTAAGTGTTGGATATATAATTAATGGTTATAAGTACTAGGTATCTTTGTGGTCAAAGTGTCATCTTTACTTAAGGCAGTAAGAGAACCACTGGAGGCTAAATTCCATTGCTTAAAGTGGGGGGAAATACTGCTTGCTTCATCATGTAAGTCAGTCTGCTTTTATTCCTGCAACTAAAGTGTGTTTACATTCAGTTGCTGATTCAAGGGCTTTTGAAAAAGCTTGTGCTATGTTTTGTGGACTCCAGGCTGAATTCTAGCATTTACTTCCATGTAGGACTGCTACCTGTACAGCTAGGGAGTAACCCATGCTAAATCGTATGTTAATAGAAGGCAAAGTGCTCACTAATTGCTAACTTAGAGTAGCCCACAAAGCAATATATTGGTGTAGAACAGAGTACTGCTTTTCAGTCTCTGTGTTAAGTTCTGTTCATCTAAATGTGCTCAGTATGCTAAGTCCAAAATGTCTGTTGTTTCTCAAGGTCTTCTGATCCCGGTTGTGACATTGGTGTTGTAGAAGAATCTCCAGAGAAGGCCATATATGGTAAGCACTGATTTTTTCTTAAAGTTGGTTTGGCTGTGTTGTAGCTTGTAAGATGAGCATGTTTCAATTTATGTAATTCATGAGTAGTCAGTACAAAAATATTGTATTATTCTGAAGGTGGAGCACAGCTCCTCTGATAGAACCACTTGCTGCTCTAACAACCCTATATAGTAGAAGTTAAGAAAGAGAGGTATATAGTAACTCTTTTAAATGAAAATGCATGAAGGACTTCGAGGGTGAACAAGATTCTGAGCTGCTGTAATTTACTGTCAAATCAGCACGTTTGCTTGGTTTTATTTTAATGTAACTTCACCATGTTGTGCTGTGACCTTAATATTGCTCTGACTCCTGCTGTAACAGCCAGCCACCTGGCTCTGTGGAATGTTTGTTGTTTTGGCTACTGCTGTTCCTTACCCCAGGAAGGAAGAAGAAAACAGCATGGCTGGGCAAGCAGGAAGATTAAATCATCAGCAAAAAGAGACAAGAGAATTAACCAATCTTTTAGCCTGGGTGTGACTTACATTGAACATGGCTTTTCTAGCATTCCTTTCCATATAATTGCTTGAGAGCAATGAGAGTAATCATGACTTAGAGAAGGGGTCATCATAGTTTAAAAGATTTGTATGCATAAATATTCCAAATCCTCAAGAAAGCTGAAGCTTTCTTCTTCACACACTTGCTTCCCTGTGTGGGACAGTTTGTTGTAGGGAATTCTTCTGTTAGAGTGTGTTCCTTTCAGTTATGAACTGTTCCTGATGATGTGCCCATTGCTGATGGAGAAGGAAGGCTCAATCTCCAATGTCCTTATGTTTTCAGAAGCAGGTCTGAGAAGAAGCCCACGCATCAAGCAGCTGTCTTTGAATAGAACCTGCTCCAGTGGTTTCTATTCCACTACACAGCCGAGCTCAAAGAATTCACAGCGTGTCCACCAGGGACAAGAAGAGAAGAACTGTGCACTGCAGGATGTAGAAGGTACTGAGTGGGATTTGAGCAGACTGATAATGCTGATCTGAAAAGCTGGCATGGATAGCTCTGGGTTTGATTTGATTTGGCTCTACAAGAGACTGTAAGAAGCTAAGAGCTGTCATGAAATATCTTCTGTAGACAGAAATTCATCCCCAGTAATTATTTTTAATTGGTAATCTGAATTTGGAGGGTGGTAAGGCAGCTATTTCCATGACGAATTCACTGCCAACTTAAGAAACCAGTCAGGCCCATCTAACAGAATACCACTGATTGTCAGTCTGTATTCCTTAAATGCAGTGAAATCCTTGTAAAAGATGGGACAGAAATCCTAAAGCTTACTTTCAGTCTACTCTGTGGCAGCATAAAGCAGTGACTGATGGGATCTTCTTTGCTGGCTTTCTCTGAAGGATTATCAGCTAAAAATGGTGATACTTAGTTCTTTATATTGTACTTATTAGAATCCTTAGTCATGAACCAGAACTATCTAAAGCTACAAGCTAAAAATAGAATAAGAGGCTGAGCTATTTTGTACTTTTTTTTGCCATTGAAGTGCTCTTTTTACAGATGGGTATTAACTTCATATTGGGAAATAACAATAATTCTGGTGAAGCTTAACATTTATTTAGAAAAGAACATGTCAGGGGTATGAGCTTTTTACATTACTTCTCTGTACATCTGAAATGATTCAGACAATTGTGGCACGTTACTTGATGTTAGTTGAATGGTACTGTTCCATTTTATAGGCCTTAAGCAGAATTCAGAGACTCCCCCTGTCCAAACTCCCAGGAGATTTTTCTTTGGTGCAGTCACTGATACGTGTAGTCCTGCAGAGAAGCATTCACCTGGAAGGAGGAGAACGAGAAAAGACTCCTTCCACTTAGAGGAGCCAACCTCCTGTCAGGTAGAAACAATTACTTCTCTCTCTTTCTTCCTGTCTCCTTTCTCTATTCATGTTTAGTCAGACCTATGCATCTTAAATTTAGTATTTGTTAAGTCTAATCAAATGGAGTTTTGTGTTTTAAATTTTGGGAAATAAATAAGGAGATGGGTAGATGTACTGCTGGAATACAACAAGCATGATTCTTTAATTTATTTTTCCCCTGCAGACTCCTAGAAAAACACCTCATAAATTTGCCCGCAAGCCACTGAATTCTGTCAGTAAGCCACCAAGGAGATCGCCTCGCATTGTCCACAGGACACCACAAAAGCTGGAGAAGACTCCTGGCAAAAGTCCAGGAGCTAAACAGACTGTAGCTAAGTGTTTGGGAAAGTACTTTTCTCCTGCTGCACAAAGGGTTAAGTCGCCATCTGCATTAACTGAAAGGAAGAGGGTTCACTTACTGCAAGTAACTTCTGAGGAATGTTCTGCAGCACAAAGGTTTTCCTCTCCTTTCAAGGAGTCTGGCTTACAAACACCAGCACATGAAGGGTTCACAACACTCAGTACCTCATTATTACCTGCAACAGATTCAAATCCAACTACTTCTTCCCCCTCTGTCATCCAAGAAAGGTGTTCTACAGAACTGCAAACTCCAAGACGTTCCTCAAGATACCTCTCAAAATCCGCATGTCCAGTTAGTGCTCGGAGGCAAATCCTCACAAAGGAAATTCAGGTGCACTCAGATCTGTTATCTCGAGCAACCAAAAGGACTCCAAGGAAACATGAAGATCCAGGTTCAAAGTCATGTACAAGCCCACTGAGTACAGAAATACCTCAGCTTGCTGTGAGGCCAGAGCCTCTCTGCAGTTCTCCCCTCTGTGGAAGTTCCATGAACACTGTGACAATCTGCTCTCCTTCCTACACTCAGGCTGAGGAGTCTGACTGGGAACTTGGTGCATCTAAACCATCTCAAAAGTCTCCAGGTGTTACTGGCACTTCACTGAGGTCCCTGCTTCACACATCCAAGCATAGTAAATGTGAACCAGGTTCTAGAGAGGAGAACCTCACATTTGCATGTGCAGCACCTTCTGAAAATCAGGACAGTCATGACAGTGGTGGCAGCTGTTCTGTAGAAAGCCTTCAGCTTTGTCAGTCCCAAGTTACTGAAAATACCCTTGTATTGCAGAAAAATAAACAGATGGATATAGTATCTCCAAAGTCTCCTTTGAGAGAGGACTTGGAAAACTTGGAAAAGCATTTGTCTCCAAAGCCTTTTGCTGGAGGGCAAAAGGACGCAGAGATAGACTGTGAACCATTGGTTAAGGAGGGGAACTCTAGTGCAAACACCCGTGAGTCCTTCCTAAGTGATCTGCAAACAGTTAGTGATGACTTGGAACCAAGAACTCTGCTGAGGGAAGAATCTATAGGGCTGAAGGATCCAGGTCTTAAGAAACGCTCCAGATTTGCCCTGAATACATCACCTCCTGTGCCAAAGTCTGCTACTGCCTATTCCTTACGCTGCACTGCAGACAGGAGGCAGCGGGAGGCTGCGGCACGGATGGGAGATCCTCAACTTGTAGCCAAGTTCTCTACTCCTAAAAATCGTAGCAAACTGCCTTCTGCTAGCCCACCAACTTACGAAGTTGAAATTGAAATGCAAGCTTCAGGCCTGCCCAAACTTCGCATTAAGAAAATTGGCTCTTGCTCATCGCTGGAAGTTCAACCTGAAACAACTGCCAGCAAACCCAAGGGAGGAGAAAGCCCTTTTAGTGATCTTGCTATGACCTGGTGTAGCAAGCACCCAGGAAAACTAGCAGCTGCCTGTGTTTCACCATCCTGCTGTCGTTCTTTCCACAGTACACCTGGGAAAGGTGTAGGACAGACCTACATATGCCAGTCATACACCCCAACAAGCTGTGCCTCTAATGTCACCTCCCCATTCCCCATGGAAGCAGGAGTTCTCCAGACACCTTCTCCAAAGCAGAAGGGGAAGACTACCCCTGATGCCATCAAGGACTGGCCTCGGAGAAAGAGAGCAGCAGGCAGCACTGCCAGCACAAGCTGCAGTCAGAGTGAGAGGAATGCTGACGAGCGGACATGGATGGCAACAGGCAGAGAAAGAGCAATGAGGATCTCAGAGCACTGCAGCAGCAAAGTAACAAATACTCTTGGGGAATTTGAACTGGAAGGGATTTGCAGGCTCCAGGATCAGGCATCTCCTAGTGACTCTGAACCCAGGGCTGATGAGGACTCTGCCATGGGAACTTTTGGCTTGAAATCTCGGAAGCGGGTCTTTACTCATCTGTCACCAGGAAAGGAGGAGACTCATGATGCCAAGAGATCGTGCACTGATAGGTGCAGCTTGGATCTCACTGGCTTTTCCACAGATGAGGGAAACAGGAGCAAATCAAGGACAGACTCTGTATTTCCTGAGAAACCAGGACCCTGTGCATTCAAAACACTTGAGCAGCACAGTTGTCTAGGGGATGATGATGTCTTCCTTTTGTCAGGTAATTAAGTGGCATGAAAGACACTCCAGTGAAATTCAGATTTCATTAAAAATGGGCATCAAACAAAAACAAGAACACAGTTGTTTTCTGTGTAATTATCTGAGGGAGAATGAAGTGGGAGAGTGGCTTGAAAATCTGTGTGGAGAGGCAGACTGGACATGAGGAATTCATCCATTGCATATTAATGATGGGAGAGATATCAGAGAAATACGAAAGAGCAGGAGGAATTAAAAGGAAAGTTGGAAAACTTGGGGAGGGAAGATCCTACTTGCATCCAGCTGATGATTTATTTGGGTTTGTGTTGGTGCCACTGCAGGTTCCTGCCCAACATCCACCTCTGAAGCCAACTGTCTTAAACTCAAAGCTTGGCTGCTTCAGAGTAGACTGGAGCATTGACAGGGTTAGTCCTGTGGATGTTCGTATTTATTGGCCTGTTGCAAGTGGGTATCAGAAATGATTCCCTTGCTAGCAATAATGTATCAATAGGCCCATAAGTTTAAGGTTCCTGTTTGATTTTGCTGTAGGTACAGATGACTGACCTTGGTGAAATATGCTGTCCTAGCCCTGTAAACAAGGCCTTGTGAATTTCAAATACTTAACCCAGTATTGTTGTAGAAATTACATGTTACAGGGGACTGTGGCCGGTGGTGGTGTGTAGTCATTGCATTAAGCTTCAGTGTCTGTTTCTTCAGGAAACGTTTGTATACAGAGGCAGTGTCTTACTTATTCACCAGATATCACAGAGAAAAACAGGTAAACTTTAAAGTAACATCAATCCATGTTGAGGACATGGAAATAATAACAGTGTTTAACCTTAAGATGGTCCTGTAAGAGGCTTTCTGTACCTACAGACCTTGTGTTTGTACTTACAGATCATCCTGGTTGTAACTGTTTTCTTCCAGGACATATGATGTACCTAAGGATTAATGGTGTTTGACTCGAGTGAGGTGCTTTTTTGCTAAACCACCTAAGGAAATGAAACAATGCTAAGTGCTAATTCCAGACTGCCACTTACCTTCCTTGAATGCCAGAAGCCCACTGTGCCAGCCTGGGGTTTGTTTCAGAAAATCTCAAAGTACCCCTTATACTGATGGCAGTTTTGCAGTAGATAAAGGCTGTGTGTGAGACTTAACACTTGAGTTGGTGAGTGGTTTTGCTGCAGCTTCTCTCTGTGTTTCTTCAGGCTCAACTCCACCCCTGAAGAGCACGCTCTCGGCCAGCAGCCTTCTAACCCTGACCCAGTCTCCATTGCTGTCTCCACCGCCAGCTTGGAGGAAGCGTGTCCAAGGTAACAAGTTGTCTCCAGTTGTTATTTGGCTTCTTGGAGTCACCAGTGAACTCTGGCAAATTGTGCCTTTCATTTGTTCTGTTTTTTTAGAAGAGGAATCTGATGCCGTCCAAATTGCTGCCAACCAGGAGCTGTCTCCGTTCCACACCATGGTTTCCAGGAAGCATCGCCTTAGCAGGACTTACTCACGGAAAAAGCTGCTCAGCTGAAGTCTGGAGCCAGGACAGCATGGAAAACTTTGCATTATCCCAGCTGGACAACAGGCTTTTTAATAAGGACTTTATATTTTGTGCTGGACTGGAGCTGCGTGGAATGATAGGAGACTGGATGCAAGCACGTGGCAGTGGAAATAAGGACCACTGTAAAAGTTCGTGGGTTTTTTCAAAGATCACTTGCAGCATCTCCCCATCCATTCAAAACCTGGCTCAGTCTTTCTGACACTTCTTGTGGTATCTTGCAGTGAGCTCTGCAGTGAAGGTTCAGTTCTCCCAGGTCAAGAGGGAGAATTGTCACTTTTCTGCAGCTTCCTTATGAAATAAACTGATGTGAACTTTCATTGTGTCCCTTAATCCAAAAATGTGTCTTTAGCCTGAGGGATGGGGGGTGCAGGAAGGAATATGCTGGAAGTGAATGGGTACAAAACAATCTGCATGCTCATGCTGTGTTTTGTCCTCATACTCCTTCGGTGCATTCAGTTTGCCACAGTTAGTAGGAAAATAACAAGACCATTAATTACTCGAGTGCCAAGAGTAGAGAAGAGGGGGACAGCTTTATAGATGATGAATAGTTTGGTGTATTTGCTGCTGGCCACTGCTGGATAAGCAGGTGCTGATGGAGTGACTTCATTGTCCTTTTCTGCAAACTTGCAGAGAGCCAGAGAAGACCAGCTGGGGAAATGTCCTTGAGAGGTAAAACTTGGATGGAATAACTGGAGATGACAGTTCTAAGACTACCCAGCTGAGTCACTGATTAAATGGTGACTTAGTGGCCTGTGACACATTTGCATTCTAACCCCATGCAGAGAGCAAGAGCTGTGATTCAGTGCCTGAGATGTAGCCTACAAGGGACTAAAATGGCATGTGATCTTTTTGATGTGAACTTTTTCACAGAATCAGAATTACATAATGTTCTGAGTTGGAAGGGGCCTACAAGGATCATTTCCCTGCCATGTGCACAGCAGGATTTTGGGGAATTCACCCCACTGTGTCTACTGAACACAGAGGAACTGGAGAGCTATGAAGGTAATGTGAGGTCATCCTAGAACCAGGCATGGTAATACAGAGGTTTGTTAGGTGGCTTTAATGGGCTAAATGGGATTGAATGGAGCTTGTTTCCTGGGAACACTGCATTGTGGGAAAACTCAGTTTGCCTCTGCAAAGAGGGGAGGAAGTTTGTACATACTAATGATTATTTTGCTTCTGGGAGAGGTGCACCTGCTTCAAGGACGTGAACTGACACACAAGCATGGAGATCCAAATCTACTACTTGCTTCCAAGTAGGATGGATTGTTATTTTCCCTACTAAAGATCTTTGTTTTCAACAGCAGAAAATAACACCTCTGAACTTAATCCTGTGCAGTTTAGCTACATCCAGAGCTCTAAATACTATCCCCCCCACCACTGCCACACCACTGCAGACAAGGAGGAAGACCAGGTGATTCCTACATCAGATGTTGGCTTTTTAGTTGGCGTGTTACTCCTTGAGTGGCACTTGTGGTAGCTGTGTGCCTCGTGATTTCAGGCTGAAGCAGTGGCTTGCTTTTTGAGATCAGGTGGCCGAGATGCCCTTTTCTCCCTTGCCCTTCTTAAAGCAAATACCTGGGCTTTCATTTCTTGCTCTGCCAGAATTAAATTTATGTCTCCCTTCCTGAGCTGTCAGTGTTAAGTTGCAGGATTGTATTTGGTCTCCCTTACATCCAGACTGGAAGTTCTCTCAAGAATATGAAAACACTGCTTAAAGCAGTTTTTAGGCTGCAACAGACAAACAGAACCAGAGTTACTTTTGTCCTGGAAGTTTCAGACAATTCTGCTACTGGTTGGAGATGCTTTTTCTGTGGCAACTTAAGGTAGGAAGCCTACCACCTCTAGCTGAGCGCATTTAAATGAAGCAGATATTTAAACATTAAGGCAACACTGTGACAGCAGCAGACTTCCCATGCAGTGAGATTTAAAAACCTCTTTTCCTGCGTGCCTGCAGTAAGTAACTAGTGGACCCTCTGACAAGTGACTACTTCATAAAACTCATTCTGCTTTATTAGAAAAGTTACAGTAGAAATGTAAAAAACCCAAAGTCGCTACAAAAAAAAATATGTACAAATTCTGCAGGACTGCAGAGCATCTCCCTCCAAGGTTGCCAGGGCTAAGCAAGCCCTGCAGCAGAGGTTTCCAAATTGTAAACAAGTTTTTAGTGTTAGAGGCCAGGGTAGAAGGTGTCTCCTCCTTCACAGTGTTTAAGTTGCTGAGGGGGCAGTGTCCTGTCAGTGCTGTCTGGGCCAGCAGCAACATGGGGAATGTAGGCTGGTGCTCCCATACTTTACATGGTCCCTTATGATGACACGTCTCACCTTTTCTTCCTCAGGCCTCTGAAATGTAACAGGGTTGGAGCCAGGCTGGCTTGTGGGACAGGAAGGCACTGAAGCTCACGTCAGCAATACCCACTGTTCTCTGCCCTGTGCCAGGTGGATGTTAAACCTGTGTCTAGAGAGGGTTTTTCCTCACGTCTATCATGGCTGGGTGGTAAGGCACTGGGCTCATGTTCAGGCTGGCTCTGCGCAGCTCCCGGCGGGCCTTGGAAGCAGGAGCCAGGCTCCGAGGTGGGTGCAGCTCGTGGGGCTGCCCCACCCTCAGCAAGTGCTCCACATCCCTCTGCCGAAGGTCCCCGGGGCTGTCGTTGGGCAGGGAGGAACGTCTCCACGTGGAAGGCAGAGGGGCGTGCACCAGGTCCCTGCTCTCATCCCTGACCCGATGGCTCTCTTCAGCGACAGCCAGGGGCATGGGCTGCTCCCCAAGGCTGGATTCCTCACAGCTCCCGAGCACAGGAGCAGCTCTGTCCCCAGCCCCATGAATGCTTCTTTCCATCCCTGTAGGGAAAAATTGAGGGTACAATGAGGTATCAGGATCTCTACTTTTCTCACTGAAATTGGTGCCTGTAGAGCACTTGCTGAAGGACTTGTACCCTCACTGCTTCAAGCTTTTGCCACCAAGGATGGGAATTGAAACTCTTTTTTAACTTGGTAAGAACAGCAAAGCCCCAGCCTAGGTTTCCTCTCACCTTTGGTCTGTCCAGGATGGAGGTTCATGCTACTCAGCCTCTGGTTCAGCTCCTGGTTTGCCCACATGTAACGGCTCAGCTCCTTTTCCAGCACCTGAATCCTTGCCTCATACTGCAGCTTGCTGCTGGCCAGCCCCTCATCCATGTGCTCTATGAGAAAAAACAGGGCCATTTCAGCCTGCAAGTAGCCTGAAAGACAAAAGCAGTGTCACCGCTGCCTGTGTGGGGAGCTGGGGGGTTACCACGGCTCTGCTGCAGCAGTAACTGCATGTTCTGCTCGTGCTCCTTCTGCTGCAGGGTGAGCTGCCGGTCCATCTCCAGACGCTGGCGCTCCACGGCCGCCTCCAGCCAGTACACCAGCTGCTGCTGCTCCTCCAGCTGCATCTCCAGCTCTGAGAAGGCAATGTGCTGCCTGTGCTGATCCTCTCGCAGTGTCACCACCTGGCCAGGGCCCAAGAGCAAGGAACACCTCAGCTCCTTCAGCACCTGGGAAGACTTCCTGCCCCACTGAGCCCCAGTCAAGTTAGTTTTTTTGGTGCAGCTTACAAAGGTTAGTAGTGCTGGAATGTCAGAGCTGCCTTGTGGAGGGAAGAGCAAGGTGTTGCTGCACTGATGTGGCAGAGCCACTGCAGGGATCCATGCATCTTATGACTAGTTAAGCCCCTTTCCCAGCTGGGGGTCATGGTGCTGTGGCTTTGTGGTCTGACTTTACAGGGCAAAACTACAGTAGGAGGCAGGGAGAAAGCTTGAAACTGAGGAAAACAAAGAGTGTGGTCAGATCATCATTACTGTTAACAGTTGCTTTCAAGCTATGTTATATTAATTGTGTGTTTTGGCTAGGCAATAATTTAAACACTAATAGCCAGTAAATGAACGACAGGTCCCACCAGTACAGAGGGCAGTTGTCTCCCACCTTGTCAAAGTACTTGCAGAGCAGAGCTCGGGTCTCAGAGGAGGAGAGGTAACTGAGCTTGGCCATGAGGTTCATCTCACACTGGGACAGCAGGCTGGCCGAGGCCCGCAGCACTCGTTGCCTGCACGTGATGGACTCGTTCTTGTACTCGATGGCTGCATCCAGAGCCTCGATTGCCTCATCCAGCTGGAATAAGATCCGTTCTTCCTGCCAGGAAGGACTGTAGTTAATGGGCAGCAAAGGGTTTGTTCTGCCTCACCCTGCCCTAACCTTCCTTGTCAACTTAATAGTGCTGGTGAGAAGCTGGGATATGCACAGTTTGGGGATGTGGGGGAGCATCTGCTAACGACCCTCTGCTCAGGTCTTTCCTTCTACTACTTTATGCTCTCACAAGAGGAGCAGCCTAGCCCAGGCAGAGGTACCTCTGGGGACAGCAAGGTGCCCTGACGCAGCTTGTTGTCGAGCTCCAGCCTCTGTTTGAGCAGCTGGTCCTTCTCCTGGCGCAGGCTGTTGATCTCCTGGCGGATCTGCTGCTGGTCGTGGGCACTGCCATGTCGCAGCTGCCCATTCTTCTCAGTCAGTTCCTTCTCCAGGTGCTCCAGGCGGCTGGACACGCGCACGATGTCATCTGTCAGGGCCTGCAGCACAAGATGCTCAAGGATGTCTGTTCTAAAGGCAAGTCAGGCCCTCAGCCCCTTTCTACTCCCTCTGTAGGTCAAGTGATCCCACAGACAGACATAAGCCAAAGGCTAACAAACCACTACCTCAGAGGCACAGCACAACCAGACTGTTACGTAGAGGCAGATTTCCCACTCACTTCCCAACACCACTTCACCCTCGCCTGCAGCTCTCTGCCATATCGGGATAGGCTCCCCTTCTGCTGGAAATCAAGCAAGAGGATGAGGTGCCACTCTTGTCCTACCTGGCTGGAGCGCAGGCGTTTACTCTCCAGGCCATTCTTCTCCTGCAGCAGGGCTTCCTTTTTGGCCACAATAGCTTCCCGCTTCCTCAGCTCATCTTCCAGCTCATCCAGGGCTCGGCGCTGCTCAAGAACTTTATCCATCTCCATGTCCAGCCACTTCTTCTGCTCCTCGATTTTCTGATGGAGGGAGAGGCAAAGGGCATGTGTATATGCGTGCAGACAGCAGCAGCAATGCCCAGGACTGCTAAACAGCAGTGGGGCTGAGATCAGAATGAGTCTTGATTCCATCTCTGCTAACCCAGACAGCCCAGGCTTTGCTGGTTTTATCTTTCCAGCTCCTCCAAGAGGCAGAACTAAGCTAAATCCCCAGTTAAACTCCCCAAGGAGTCTTTGAGGAACACATCTCCCATCACCCTTCTCCTAACAGACAAAATTTCAAAGTTTCTTTACCAATCCTATTAGAAGAGGTCCTGGGGTAAGATAAGATATAAGTTCTCTGCTAACAGATGCAAGTGATATTATGGACTGTCCTCCTCAAGGGCAGGGTGGGCTGAGCTCCCTGTTTTGAAATCTCCCCTGTCAGCCTACAGTCTGTCAAGCATTCCCTCTGAACAGGAAAGAGGAGACAGGCTTGCTCTATCTGTACCTGCTGCTGCTCCAGGCTGATCACAGAACCATTGCTGCCGCTCCGCCGCTTCCTCTGGAAAGCTGCAATTTCCTCTGTTTTGATGCGCAGGATTTTCTGGTGCTGCTCGTGCTTCAGTTCCAGTTCCTGGGTGTGAAAGAGCAGCTATGAGCATCGAGGGAGGGGAAGATGCTTGCCCTAAAGCCAAGGGCTGAGGGACAAGTTAAGTTCTCCTCTGGCTCTTTGGATACTCTATCTCCATGCTCCCCAAGACAATCACAGATCCCATCAGAGCTACCCTGGCCTGCCCAGCAGCTTGCAGAGCCCACCCATCGTCATCCTCACAAACACCACAGTAGCACAGCTGCCCCTGTCCATTCCTACCTTGACTCGGTGCTGTCCCTTGTTCACCTCTGTCTCCAGCCGCCGTTTCTGCTCGCTCTCCTCCCGCAGCCGCCGCTGCAGCTGGCCCTGCTGCCGCCGCATCAGCTGGATGTTCCTCTCCAGCTCCTGCACCCGCTTCTCACTCTGGGCCGAGAGCGACACCAGCCTCTCTGTCGCCTGCTTCTTCTTGCACAGGACCTGCCAGAGGGTGAAAGATGCCCTTGGCCTTGGCACCTCCCTTGTGCCCTTTGCAGACGTGCCTCCAGCTCTGCCCCAGCTTGCTGCCGGGTGGGCAGATCTCTTCCCACTCACCTGTGCCTTGCTCTGCGCGGCCGCCACACGTGTGCGGTACTCCTGCAGCTTGCGCTTCTCCCCCGGGTCCCACGGCTCTTTGCTCTCCAGCTCCTGGAGCTGCTTCTGGCTGTCGCTCAGCTCTGCCCGCACCTGCTCTGCTTCCTGCTCCAGCTCACTGATCTTCTGGCTGTACTGCCTGTTCAGAGCCTGGGCGTCCTTGCCTGCAAAACAAGCCAGGATCCTAACTTTCCTCTCTCTCCCCAAGTATTTTTGACTGTTCTCTTTCTCTCAGCCACTGCAGGGAAGGGAGAAATCAGTGGGAAAGGTTTCTGTTAGCTATAGGAATGGAGAAACAGGGCTCTGCTATCTACAGGGGAAGGAATGGAGCACAAGCAACACATGGAGAGATGAGGATGGAAGCACAGACCATGCATCACAGCTAGGAGGATGTTTCATGAGAAATGGATGCATTTTTCCAGCACTAGCTCTGCACCTGTCTTAATGAGCTCCGTGATCAGCTCCTCCTTCATGCGGATGTTGATTGCCAGCTCTCGGATCTTCTGCTGTGCTTGCACCAGCCTCCACTCAGAGACCTTTCCTGGTAGGCGCTCCCAGGAACCAAGCAGCGGCTCCTGCTTCCCACAGACCTCTGGAACACAGATTCCCAGGCAAGGAAGGTCCCATCTTAGCAGTCACGTGACAGAAGGACAATCTGATCTCACATCTGTAGCCACAGCCTGGCATAGCATTGCCCAGAGCCACTTGCAGCTTCCACCAAAACACACACTCTTACTAGACCCCAGGATTTCAAGTTTCTCCTTAACAAAAGCAGCTGAACTGTCACCTGCTCCAGTTTTGCCCCCTGGGATTATGCAAGTGGAACACCAAGAGCACCCAACCAAGCACCCTCCAGCCTGCAGGAGACTGCCCAACAACCTATGGTTGCTACTTGCCTTTTGACAGCTCCAGCTGCTTCTCCTGAATTGAGTGGATATTGCCTCCACTTGGCTCCTCATTCAACATGCAGATCTCTTTCTTGCTCCAGTTTTGGATCCCATTTCTAGAAAAAGCAGCAAATTTATCAGTTGGGTCTGGGCACTGCTAGAGCTGTTTCCAGTGAGGACCCTCATGAGCTACAGGATTCAGAAGGAGATGGAAACAGTAGCTGTGGTCAGCTAACTAAAATGGTAATTAGCTCTGCAGGGAGCAGTAAAGTGTCTCAGCAGAATCACTGACTTCACAGGCAGCATTTGCTCTGAGACACGAGAGCTGAGCTGCAGCCAGGTCAGGGCACTGCACAGGGCTGGGACAGCCTCAACTCACCGGCGCTGGGACAGCGACCGCTTCCGTTCCCACTCCTCCACCTCCTCTCCCGAGGACAGCTCTGATGGCTTCTCCGAGTCCTGGCTGAGCTCCCTCCTTAGCCCCACATCTCTGACCTCAGGATCACCAGTCAGGCACTGTGTGTGGTTCGGGTGACAGCTTGCTGGCTCCTCCTCCTGGAAGGAGGAATTGCTGTTGAGCTGCTGGGGCACAGAATGGGAAAGGGAGGAAACATGCTGCATGAGAGCCAGTGTCAGGAAAAGCAGCTCCCAGCTGGGTATCATTGCTAGACACAAAGAAAAGCAACAAGATGGGGCTGAGCCTATTTTCAGGAGCACTGGTGTGTTGCCAGACCCAGCTGTCTGCCCTCCTGCCTTCTGCTGCTCAGACATTGAGCAAATCTGGGACTTGCCCATAACATCAAAGTAAAAGCCTCAGTTTTGAAGCTGGGCTGTTTTTGTGAGAGTTGTGAAACTCTGGTTTTGAACATGGAGCACAGTCCTCTGGACTACATTTCTGATTAGGATCATGTTTAACAGCAGGGAAAAAGCAATTCCTACAGTGGAGAGCAGACAAGTAAAGAGGCAGCAGCTCTTCAACAGCATGGCCCTGTGCCCTCACCTTCCTGTAAAGGACTCTTCCACTCTGCTCAGGAAGGAGCCCTGAGGGAATGCCACCAAGGCCATGGGACGGGGCAGCATCCAGTGGGGCCGTGTGAGGTCTCTGGCTGGCAGTCACCAGGTGAAGGTTGTCCAGCAGTCCTGGCACACATAGGTTTGGCATTGCCATCTCCAAATGCACGTGCAGCTCTGAGATCTTATCCTGCTGCTCCTGCAGTTTGTCACTCTAGGAAACAACGAGAAAAATGTGATTATATACACATTGATCTCAGAGCTGCTGCAGAGGAACCTGAAAGCTTGCCTTGTCTCCCCTGGGCAGGAAAGGGAGGAGTGGGGCAGGTCCCTACAAACAGAGCAGAGCCCAGAAATACCTGCAGTTTATACTGCTCCATGGCATCCTCCAGGGCAGCCAGGAAATCACGGTTCTCCTCCTCCAGGCGCTCCACTTGCCTCTGCAGTTTGGCCACCTGCTCATCTTTGATGGACTCACATTTCTTCTCAGTGTTCACCTGCTCCCCAAAATACAAGAGAAGCAGACTCAGCATCCACCTTTGTCCATCCCTTCCCATGCTGGACTCTGCAAAGGTACAGCAGCTCTGCAGACCCAGATCTTTCCTGCAAAATGGATGTCTCAGCTGCAGCTGAATCCAAGTTCTTCCTGCCTGCTGGGAGGATTGTATCTTTCTGCTTCCCTACGGCCTCTTGGAAAGGATGCTTCTCCTCCTCTCCCTCTCCTGACCCTCCCATCATGCCATGCTGGGGCTGCTACCTTCTGTGGCCATCAGATGAACCCAACCTCAGGGCTGTAACACCCCTGCTGTTACCTGGGCTTTTGTCAGCTTTGAGCCCTGTGCCTCAGCACTCTGGTCTTCCATGGAGGTGCTCTCAATGCCGCTGTCCAGCCCGGCTGAGGTCAGCTCGCTCCTCTCGCTCTCCACAGCGCACAGCCACTCCTTAACCCGCAGGATCTGCTCCACTGTCAGGTTGCTGTCCTCCTGGAGCTCCATCAGCAGCCGGTACGCGGCGTCGGTGCAGGTGCGGTAATGGGCACACTCAGCCAGCAGCCGTGCTGTGGGGTCGGGCGCACAGCGCTTGGCGCTGCCGGAGCGGTTGATGATGCGGGTCTCGGAGCGCTGCCGCTGCTCCAGCGCCTTCTGCAGCTTCTTTATCTGCAGGTGAAGCTCCTCGATGTGCTCAGTCTCCTTGCGGCAGTTCACCACGGCTTTGTTTTGAATGTTCTGAGCTCGGCTGGCGTAATTCAGCGTGTTGAGGCTCTCGTCGAAATCAGAGGAGGACGGGCTGACACAGGCTATCATCACAGTCTGGGCATTCCCCCCCAGAGAGTCTTTCAGGATCCTAGGGAAAAGCACGGTGATTAAAATAGCCGAAATACAAAACAACATAGGAATCAGAAGGTTTCCAACCCTCTTCAGAAGTTAAGCCCAAGGAAAATTACATTCTTGCTCAGTAGTTGCTTTGGTACTAATGAGGTGAACAGAATCATTAAATAGAGGATTTACAGTTTGCACCATGGCAAGTTTCCATCGTAGTAATTCCTGAGGCTGGGAGCTCACTGACTCTGTGATCACTGCTAGGTATGTGCTACAAGGGACCCTTCTGGAGATTGCAAAGGCCGCCTCCTCGAGCTAACAACCATCAAACAAGCCTATTGGAAACTTCTTTATTCCCTGCTAGGCAGGAAGGGTAGGATAACCCACAGTGACATCCCAACTAGGCTTCAGCATTGTAACTCACACAAGCCTTGTCTTCTCCAGCACTGCAATGACCCAGTCATTACTGACCTAGTCAGTAATTTCTATCCTGACCATATTGCTCCTCAAGCTTCCTTAAATGAAAACCTGCAGAGAGGATAGACCTGTAAAAGGAGTCTCTGAGATATAGGGGGTCCTGGTCCCAGTGGTACCTGGTGATTTTGGAGTCCCTGTATGGGATGTGGGTGGTCTTTCTCCGAGGATCTCCCAAGGCACTGATGACATTGCCCAAGGCCAGGAGGCCACAGTTGATCTGGATACTCTCCTTCAGCCTCTCCCCTGTGTTTCCCGTCTTCACAATTCGCTCTGAGCCTGCCAGGTCCACAAAGTGGAACTTGGAAACCAGGACCTGGCCGGTGGCAGGGACAGAGGGCGGGCGGTGGTGCAGGGGGAGGCGTCTGGCCCCACGCCGCTGTTCCATGGTCACCGTGAAGATGGTGTGAGAGCGGCTCGACTGCCTGTTGATGTGGGTAGCTCCTGTGTGCTTGGCTGTGTTCCCCATCTCCAGCAGGCTCAGCACCTCGTCCAGCCCTTCCACTTCTGACTCCTTCACACCGCAGAGCACTGCAAAGCAAAGGGAGCTGTGGTTGGGAAGTACGGGCTGTCCGATGATGCAGCTCCTCTGCACCACCTGGTGCTGTCACCCTGCTCATTCTGTGCCATGCACAGACCAGCTTTCAGGACTAAGCACACCCATCTGCTGCAGAAGACAGACAAAGGGATGGAGGAAGAAGACCTGGCTCTGCCTTCAAGGATAGATAACCCAGCCCTGGCCTTTGACATAGGGAGAAAAGGAGCCCATTCGCAGCTACACATACCAATGTTCCCCTTGTCATCCTCCCGGATCTGGATGTCTTTGCTGGCTGTATCCACCTGCAGCAAGTCCCGAAACTCCTCCTTGTACACTTCCAGGTAGGATACTCGTACTGTATAGTCAATCAGGTCATTCTCATCGATGAGCCTGAAGGTTTCAGCCATGGCTCGTGGGATGATGCCCTGCTCATCTTCATTGATGGAAGCTGGCAGAGAGAGGCACATGGTCACAGGGAGCAGGGAATGTCCAGGGAGCCCATGCTGGATAGGGACAGACCTGCGGGCAGAAGCCTTCCTGCGGCACATGTCAAATGGAAAGGAGCAGCCTCACAACCCTGCCACAGCTCAGCCCTCACACCCCACGTTAAACATCCCCCAGGACCTTAGGGCAAATCCTATTCCACTGCTGTGCTGGATCAAGCAATGCTGCTCATTTCCAGTCCTTCCTCAAGAAGGAAAAGACACCTCAGCATTTTAGCAGGTAGGAAACACTATGCCTGCAGCTACAGTGTGCTGTCCTTTGAGGCCAGCATGACTCCACAACTTTTCCCAACTCCAAGAAGTGGTTTTTTTGGTGCTTGAAGCCTGCTTGTATCTGGCCACAGCACTCTGCTCTCTGAATTTTAATTGATTTTCCTTTTGTCTCCAACAGCTGGGTAAAAAGGCAATTCCCAAATCTGGTGCAATGACAGTCTGAACTGGGAAACCAAAAACAGAAATAGACTGAAAGTATGGTAACAATTCAGTGTTTACAACCTACGCAAATAACTAAAGCTGAGTGAAACATTTACAATACATCCTCTGTAAGAGATCACAATGCCATTGAACAGGAGGAAAAAGTTTTCTCTTTCCCCTTTCCTTCACATAAAGAAACAAACAGCATTAACTCCTGCAAGCCTCCCTCTATCCTTGGTTTATTTCAGGACCTAGGAAGATCACCACCATCTCCATGGCAGGTGGAGGACCAGGTCCTCTCCCTTGTCCTGCAGTGGAAGCGGAGAAACCCTACATGCTGTGATCTTGAAGGTGCTGTCCACAGGAGGTGGCTACAGCAGCAGGGGTGGAGGGAAGAAAAGGCTGCTGAGGGAGAGGGGTGGTGGTGGAGTGGGGATGGGCTGGAGGGGGCTGACAAGGTGGAAGCGTTGGATGGGACAGTGATGCTGGAAGTGCTGGAAATGATGATGCTGTAGGGTTTAGGGAGAGACAGAGCAAAGGTGTTGAAATAGGTGTGGATGGCAGCACCAGTGAGGCTGGTGGGTTGGAAGAAATGGCAGGGGTGATGGTGGCGTTGGTGGCTTGTCTGGGAATGGAAGGAGCTGGGGATGGAAGAACATGACAATGTGGGGCTGGTGGGGAGAGCTGGGGATGGTAGGGATGCTGGTGGCAAAGGGATGCTGACGGCACAGGGATGCTGATGAGGCAGGGATGCTGGCGGAAGAGGGATGTTGGCAGAAGAGGGATGCTGGTGGAGCAGGGATGCTGGTGAGACAGGGATGCTGGTGGAGCTGGGATGCCAGCGGAAGAGGGATGCTGGTGGAGTAGGGATGCTGGTGAGACTGGGATGCTGGTGGNGAGAGGGAGGGACGGAGGGTGCTGCGGAGTGGGCCGGACGGTCCTGGGCAGCCCCCGGGAGAGAGCGGCCGGGGGGACGGGGGCTCTGCCGTGGGTGCTCCCGAGGGGCGCCGTCGCTCCAGAGACGCTCCATCACTG
>WBMV01007615.1:37873-270052 GCA_013396655.1 Campylorhamphus procurvoides | reverse complement strand
GAAGGCGCGCAGCAGCGGCTGGACACAGGCCCGGTACACGGCGGCCTGCCCCGCCGCCTCGGGCAGCACGGCGGCGAAGCGGAACCGGCGGCGGCCCAGCGACACCTCCCCGGTGGCGGCATCGCCCCGCNGGCATCGCTCCGTCGGTGCTGAGATGCTCCACAGTGTTCCACACCCCGTGAGATGCTCCGTCTCTCACAAGGGGCTCCATCTCTCAGGAGATGCTCAGTCCCCGACGAGACACCCCAGCACTTGTGAGACCCTCCTCGCAGACATTCCCACGGCCACCACGGGGAAGGGAGAAGCGGCTACGAGTGGTTGAGGAGCACGCGTGGGCACCCCCGGGGGTGCAGTTTTGGGAGCAGCTGGCGCACACAGCCGGTGCTTCCCGGCGCCCTGCAGCGCTGGGGGCTGGCGGGGCCGGCTCCAGGCTCTGGCGCATGTTCAGGACAGTCTGAGCGATGACAAAGTTTCTCATCCGGCTGCCTGCAGTCCCCTCCGCACCGCCCCTGCGGCTGTGGGGAGGGCTGTGGTGCTGGCGAGTCCCCCGGGTGCCGTGGGAAGCGGTGGGCTGTCGACGGCGCGGACAGGGGTTGTACACGCACCGCTGGCACGGCCGGGATGGGGCTGCGGCTCCCGCTCCGCCGCAGCACCAGCTTCACCCCCGACCACCCTGCCCTCTTGGAGGTGCCCGGCCCCACTGCCCTGAAGGTGGAAGCAAATGTCCTCGTCATGGGAGCGGACAGTGTGGGGAAATCAGGTGAGAACTGACGGCGGGCTGGGAGCAGGGGGCTCCCGGGCTGCACGCTGCAGCGGCGGTCGGAGCGCCAGCTGCAGGGAGCAGCCCGCGGAGCGAAGGGGAGAGATGGGGCTGAGCCCCTTTGAGGTGGCGAAGGTGAGCTCAACCTTGCAGGCATCAGGCGAGGGACGGGGGAAGGTGTTTTCCACTGAGCTGCAGTTTGCTGATGCTCTTGGTCCGGGTTGTGCTGCTCCACTCGCAGACCAGCCGGTGGCTGGGGGAAACACAGAGGTCGTTCCTGCTGTTGGGAGTTTACAAGGGGAAGGTGCCTGACTCTGCTCTGGGTTTACAAAGCAGAATCCTTCAGGTTTAGGGTTATTCTGGTGATTCTTGTCTTTCCCTCTGCAGCTCTGACCGTGCGTTTCCTGACCCGGCGCTTTATCGGGGAGTACGGAGACATGGGTGAGTGCCAGGCCAGAGTTAGGCTGGTTCCCGTTCGGGACTGGGGACAGGAGGCAGCCCTGCTTCTGCCCACAGGATTTCTTGTTGCCCAGCCTGCCTTTCTGCTGCTCCCAAGGGCTCAGTGGTTGTATTTATTCACTGACCCATCTGTTTCTCATCTCTGCTCCGGGACTGATTCTCTGGGGTCCAAAAGGTCCTGGTGGCAGCTGGTGACACGATGAAGATGATTTGTTTTTGTTTTTGTTTTTTTTTGAGACAGAATTCATCTACAGCCACAACCTGACTGTGGATGGCCGAGAGTTTCTTTTCCACATCTGGGATGCCCCCAATTCCCAGGTGAGAGGGCTCCACTCCTGTCACCCATTTCCACCCCAGGGACAAAAAAAACCCCTTTATTGAAAGTTAGCTACAGGAAACCAGAGGCTGTGAGCTCTAGCTAAGCAAAGCCCTCGCATCAGAGGTGACCAAGCCCTTCTCACCTGCTGAGCACGGGGCAGCAGCATTGCTGTCAGAGTAGCAGTAGTCACTGAAGCGCATGGTCCTGTGGCTGAGGAGCTGAAGAATTAATACTGCCAGCCCATACTGAGCACAGGACTGTGCTAAAGAAACGGAATTGCTGCTCTGAGGTCCCCATGCTGTCACCTGCAGCCTGCAATGCTTAGCAGCTGGGTGAGGACAGTGTTGCTGAAGGCTGAATTGTCCCCCCTTGGTGAGGCCTGCTACATGCTGCTTTGCTTTCCTCAGTACTCCTCCCTTTTGCTGCTCATTAGCTGTCCCTGTTTCAACAGGCTCAGGATTGCTGCACCCTCTTCTAACAGCCAGGTGTAGAGGGAGGGAGCTAGATAAAAAACCTTTCCTTTACTCTTTCCCCAGGAGCAGACAGAGGATGGCTCCTCAGAGGAGAAGAGAATCCAGTGGGCAGACAGCTTTGTCCTGGTTTACAGTATCTGTGACCGTGCCAGCTTCAACATCCTGCCCCTCAAAATCCAGTTCATCAAGGCAGCCAAGGAGGGGCAGAGCCAGGAGAAGGTACCCATCATCATTGTGGGCAACAAACGGGACCTGCACCACCAACGAGTGGTGTCCAGTGAGGAGGGTCGGCTCCTCGCCCACTCTTTAGACTGTGGTTTCTATGAGGTCTCTGCAGCTGAGGCTTATCATGGGGCTCTCATGGTCTTCCATGGACTGGCCAAGCGCATCCCAGACACCAAACTGGCACTGAAAAAGGGTACAGGGATCCGTGGCATTGTCAAGACTATGTCGGCTGTGTTTGCCCGTAAACGAACGGACTCCCTCTGAGCTATAGATGGATGTTGCTGCTCTCTGTGCTGCCCAGCTGGGCCAAGCCACCTCTCTGGGTGCCCACAGAGATGGTACGTGTCTTCCATAAGTGTGATGGGTTCCTTGCTGTCCTCCTAATGTCAGTGTCTGGGTGTCCTGCCATGCACAGCCAGTGTGGCCAAGAACTATAGTACATTACTCTTGGCTCTGTGACAGGACAGAATGTCTACTCTTTGCTGTACCAGCTTTTTAGGTGCCTCCTGCCTTCTCCTTCTATACTCCAACACTAGAAACCACCAGCCAATTTTGCCACAGCTCCAGGCAGCAGCATCCCTAGCTCCTGCAGCAGGGTGTGCAGGGAGGATACGCTGCTTCTGTACAGCACCCAAGTTCCTGTCTCTCCACTCCTACCCTGGGATCCTGATTCCTGTTTAATGCTCGTCAGACTCGTCTCTGGTAACCCTGGAGCACTCCTTGAGCTGACAAGGTAGGGGTTTCTCCACCGGGGAGGCACTGGCAGTTCCCAAACGTGTATCACTGTGTCAGCATGTCCCAGAGCCCACAGCACCAGCCGACCATGGTGAGGGCTGATGCCTCCCATTCCATCACCTTGCTTTTGAACCATCCTCTCTCCCACAGCCTTACAGCAATCACAGCCCTTTCCCTTGTGTGAGCCAGCGCTGTGCAGACTGTGCCTGGGAAAAACCAGGCACAGGGCTTGTTCCCAGGATGGGGGTCGCACCACGGACATTCCCAAGCCACTCCTTCTGTAAGGCTGCCTCTCCCCAGGGAGGAAAGGAGGTGGGGAAAGGGGTCTCTGGGCTTGTCGCCGAACCCTTCTGCTGCTGAGAGGTTTTTTCTGCCTCTCCCCAAACCCTTCCCTTGTGCTCTGGGAAAACAGTGTGTTGGAAGATGGTTTGTGTGTGCTGTATGAACACTGATTTCTCTGCTGTGTTCTTCTGGAAATGCAATAAATTGTCTTTGGCAGGAAGCCCTGGCTCCTTGGAGCTGTGAATTTGTACTTGGGGCACAGGAAGACACATGTACTGTGCTGGGTATGAGCACCCACTGTCCCTGTGGCAGCAACCCAAGGATTTACCCACACCCACTCCCTTGGCCCTGCTTTGGGGGTCTCACCCCACTCTGTTCCCTTGGTTTGGTGTCTCCTATAAAGCAGCTGAGCAGATGGAGCAGGCGGCAGGAGGGAAGGTTTATTACTGCAGTGAATACAACTAGGTATTGTGGGAATCCAGGTGATCCTGCGGGAGAGGGGCTCCAGGAGCTCCATCTGTTTTCATCAGTCTTTTTCCCGACCCCACCATCCATCCCACCACTAGCTGGGAGGAAAGTGCCTTGGGCTTTCCCACTCATGAATCCTGCTGGTTGGTGGGGATTGTCAGCCCCTCCACAGAGGAGTAATCTGTGGCCAGGGATGGGTCCTGCAAGGGGAGAGGGAGGGAGGAAGGACAGGAAACCAGGCTTGCTCTGGTGATGTTTGATGGCTTCACTGTCCTCCCTATACTCTCTAAACGTGAGGCCTGTCTAAGTCCATGGTATCTGCTCAGCAGGGACCAGGGTAACCCAGTGTCAGCCCTGGCTCATCCCTTTCCCTCTTCTCTGGTCTCACGACTCTTTCCGCACTCCTTTGCCTCACTGCTCCCCTTTGGCCCCAGCCTCTCCCTACCTTCTCCTTCCAGCAGCAGGGCTTTTGTCTGCCTTTATTACCTCATCCTGATCTTGATGCACTCCAGAATAAGACATCCCATGGCCTGTCTACCACTTAAAGCTCCTGTCCTGATACAGCGGTGCATGTGGGCAGCTGCAGGGGCCTGGGCAAAGCATGCTGTGGGGGAATTAGAAGGGAGCTGGGATTTGCTTGTCCTCCCCACTGACTCAGTCCTTCTTGAAGACAGGAGTGTAGAGGTTGCCGTAGTAAGCCCGGCTGTACATGGACTCAGGGCTGAAGCGGTAGGAACCCTCACTGACCCGCCTGTTGTAGGGGGAGAAGGCAGATTTCCTTGGGAAGGGGTACTCAGGCTCGAAGGCAGGGCTGCGGTAGTAGTTGTGCCGCAGGAAGAGGGGGTCCTCAAGCCCCAGGAAGGAGAGGGGGTGATGGCCACGGTACAGCCGCCAGTCACTCCTCAGCTGGGATTTCTCCTCAGTGGAGGGGGCAGCAGGCTTGGTCTCCTCCTTCTCTTCCTTCTTCTCTGTCTTCTCTGCGTCAGACTTGCTGCCCCTGGATGCCTCTGCTTCCTTCACTGACTGCCTGCGAAGCTGAGAGATGGGGTGAGCACGCAGCCAGGCTGTACCCACCTGCCAGTCCTGCTCTACCTGTGCTACACAGTCCCCCACCCTAAACTGGAAGAACCTCAGGATAAGCCAGTTTGCTCCACAGAGGGGCAGCCCCTGAGCAGTTGTGGAGAAATGGCCCCAGGGGAGCAAGAGGGTGGGGTAAAGGAGAGGAGACATAGTCTCAACTCGAACTTGCACCTTCCCAGAAAAGTGTGGCCACACCGTGGCTTGGGAATGAACTGTGTGAAGGTGCCATCACTGTCCAACTTGTTTCTATTGGGGAACTCACTGTCACGGTTTTGGGGGGGGACCCACTGTCATGGCTTGGGGGAAGTTTCAGGAAGAGGGTGAGATGGAGGTGTCCTCACAGCACCCCATCTCCCCACTCTGATACCTCCTGACATTGCCTGAACCTATGAGATACTCATGGGAGGAGGTTGGGCAAAATGGGGTTTGCTGGAGATGGCCAGGACCTGACTGGGGACAAACTCACCGGCACGTAGCTGTACAGGGTGCCCAGCAGATGCTTAGGGGCACTGACAAGGGTCCCCCCAAGAGCATCCACCGTTTCCATGGCCCTGGACAGCCTGCGGGGGGTGAAAAGGATCAACCCCTCTGCAGCATCCCAGGCCACGGCTGGGACTTTCTTCACGCTGGAGATGCCGGAGGCGCAGGCACTTTGCAGGTTGTGAGCCACACTGCCCACCAGCCCAGGATCCTCCCCTGCCTGCCAAGAGAAACCAGCTCAGCTCTTGGCCCTGGTCTTTTCCTCACCAGCCCCTCCAGGCAGGACAGGGGTGGCCCTGGGCTCTCCACCCTTTCACAGATGAAAGCCTGAGTGCTTTCAGCTCGCTGTTCTCCAAAGCCGCTGCAGCCCTTTGCAGCAGGGTCGTTCCCTGTCCCCGCCAGCTCCCCCCACTCCAGGCCCCCAGGGACCCTCTGCTCCAGGCTGTGCTTCCGCTGCAGGCAGAGGTGAAGGGCAGTGACCCCAACCTGCTGCTTCCCGTCCCCACGTCCCAGCGGAGCCAATGCTGGACACAGTTCCCAGCCCCGCCAGCTCACACCACTCCTTGCTGCTGGGACCATGGTGGGGGAGTTTTCAGGGGTGTTCGGGGGCTCAGTAGGGAGCTCTGTGCTGACATCCCACAGCTTCAAAGGAGTCATGAACATACAAGCCCTGCCTGGCACAGAGGCTACCCACAGCCCCCCGCTTTGGGGAATCAGGGAAGAGCACTGCTGGGGCAGCTCCCTGCCAAACCCCACCTCACCTCCTCCAAGCTGCTGTTCAGGGTTCAGCAGGGATGGGGGCCTGTTCCCCAAGGGTATGGGGGGATCAGCCTCCATGCTGGCATGGTCCATGGGTAGGAGGATGCTTTTGGGGCATCCCTAGCTCACTGCCCTCCTTTTCTCCATACCTTGGTGTGGGGGCTGTCTTTCTTCCCTGCCTTCTCCTGCTTCTGCTCTGGTGCCTTGCTCTGCCGCTGGCTCAGCCAGCCACCTGTGCTGCTCTGCCCATCGCTTTGAGCCTGCGGTGCTGTGGGTACACTCGGCTTGGCCAGGCTGCCCTGGAAGAGGAGCAAAAACCCACCTCTCAGAGGAAGCTGGCAAGTCCCATCCTCTCCATCCTGCTTAGTCTGAGGATTTTACAGGGGCCTTGGGGTGCAGAGGGAGCAGGGACTTCATTTGTGCACCTGGGGAGAAACCCCGAGGGCCGATGTGAGCTCTGGGATTTTGGCACAGGCCAGGGAAGGGTTTCCCACTGCAGCACAGGGTGGGAGAGGGGCCTCCTCTCCACCCCCTCTGGGTCTCTGCAGGGGCTTTTTGCTTTAGGAAGGATGTTATGGCAAGCCATAAATCAACAATGGTACACTGGGAGCCTGCTAAAAATAACTTGTCCCACTGATGCAGTACATGGTTGTGTGTGAACATCACGCAGTAAACAATGGCCCCACCTTGTCCTGCTGAGCTGGGGAAACATATTTTGCTTTTGGATTTGCTCCAAGGTGCCTCAAATGTCTGATTCAAAAATCAGCCTAAAGGAGGGTATGGGGGAGGAGGAACCTGGCCAGGTGGATTTTGGCACTCACCACGATGGGAATCCAAGTGGCCAGCTCCTGCCCTTTGGTTTTGACACGCTGGAGGCTCTGAGTGGTTTGCTGGTAAGCACGGTGGGAGACAGTGCTAACCAAAGCACCAATCCGGCCCAGAGTGCTGGGAGAACTGGGTGCACTGGGTGCGCTGGGAGCACTGGGAGCGCTGGGAGTGCTGGGAGCACTGGAAGCGCTGGCAGCGCTGGCAGTGCTGGCAGTGCTGGGCTGCTGCTGTGAGACCTTTTCTGTTGACTGACGTTTCTTCTTGGGCTTCTGATCTAAAAGGCAGAGGAGCACAGGCAGAATAATGGTGGGAAGGTTACATCCTAGTGGGACCACCCTCCTAGGCCCTACACCAAAATCCAGAGACTGCCTCCTGCCCCAAGAACCCCACAAATGAGGAGCCACCAGCCAGCCATCAGCAGACACCCTCAGAGGGGATCTAGGCATCAGGACTACCTGCTTCTTCATCCTCCTCTGGCAGCAGGTACTCCATCAACTTCTCCAGCCCTCCCAGGGCTGTGTCAACCCCCGCAGCGGCCATCTGGGTCACCGAGTTCTTCCTTGTGTACTTTGCAGTCGTTTCCACTGTGCTCTTGGTGGCCTCATAGCCCTCCGCTGCCAGCTCTATGATCTTATCCATGGAGCTGCTAATGGTGCTTTTGGCATTTTGGAGGGGGCAGGAGATGGTGTCCTTCAGTTCAGATGCGAGCTGCCAGCAGAGAGATGGAGAACAACCCTGCTGGTGTGCTTGGGATGGCATGGGACAGCTGGAGGGACCACAGAACCCCAGCCACATGCCAGGAAACAGCTCCTCTCCTTCCTGAGCTAGAGGTAGCTGGCAGGGATGGGACACAGGACATTGTTGACCCGTATTTGGGAGCCCCAACTATCCTCTGAGCTGCAGAAGCCCCTGGAGGAGACCTCACTTAGAAATGCTGCCTTGTTTTTCAGCAGCCCCTCACCATCCAGAAACAAGAGCAAAGAAGATGTGCTGTGGGCTCTGCAGCGGGTCTGGGGGGATCCCAAATTGTCCTGCTTGTGACTTACCTTGTCAACGGGGTACTGCAGAGCAGGGATTTTCTCCTCCAGATGGTCCAAGCCCCGGCAAGCCAGGTTGTTGGCCACAGTGACTGCCTCGTGCAAGAGGATGGTAAGAAAAGTACCCAGGCTGTAGTAGCACATGCTTGTGCCAGCACTGTCCCACCAAGGGAACCTCTGGTGGGCACCCCTGCCATGTTCCCCTGGCACTGGTACTCACACTGTGGCTCCAGCCTGCGCACCACGGGCTCCATGCCCCGCATGGCCAAGGCACCGGCGCCCTGCACGCCCCGCTCGTAGACCTCACACACTGATGCCATCAGTGGGTGGGCCTCCTTGGTGCTGGTGTAGGTCCGCTGGAGACTCTCACAGGTCGAGCTCACCACTGGCAGCTGCAGGACCCTCTGCAGCACATTCTCCTGCACATCAGATAGCCATCAGTTATCCAACAGCCTTTCCCTGAGGAATGCCCCATCGCCCACACACCGGGGGCATTTGGTGTGTTTCAGTGACCATAGAGGACCTTGGCTTGCACCAGAGAAGGCCGTTTCTCAAACCCATTGAGGGTCTCCCAGCTGTGTTCTGTAAGGCACAGCCATGGAAAAGCAGGCTGGCTGCTGCCACTGAAGCAGCAGGGACACCACAGGCAGTGTCAGAGGGTTGACAATCCCTACTCCTCCCATCTCCCAAACCCAGCTGAGGTGTTCCCTCTGACTTTCCACCTTGCTGGAAACCTCCATGACTGCTGGAGGCTTGGGGCTACAGTGGGGCCATGGATGAAGAACAGACATTGCCAGCAGCTGTCACCCAGGGCTCACATCAACTCAGGATATAGTTCAGGGTTAACCTTTTTGAATCTGAACTATTTAATTTCAAGTGAGCAAAAAGGTTTATCTTTTCCCTTTTATGACACTCTATACTATTGCAAGTAAAGATCCGTATAGAGATAACATGGTGACATGTGGGACAGTGTGAGATGTGATTGGTGTTCGTCTGGCAGAGTTGGTATATGCTACCTGGCCCCCTTGGCACACTTCTGGCCTCCCCTCTCTCTCCGTTCCCACACCCACCTGGGCACTTCCATTCTGCAGAGTCTGACTCTTCTTCACTGTCATTGTGGTGCTTTCACCTGCAAAGCAAAGTTGGGAGCCGCAGACCCTGCAAAGGCAGGGCTGGACTCATTCTCCTCCCCTCAATCCTGCACCCTCAAGAACAGCAGGGCCAGGAGCTGGGCTGAGACATGCACCTCCCATGGGTGCCGTGGATATAGCATTGCCCAACACTTGACTTTTTACCAGTCAAGCTGTAAAACCAATGTCTCCACACAGCCCTCCCCTGCTAGTGTGTCTTAACACACAAAGATGCAAAAAGTTAGTTGAGAGGCATCTAGTTTGAAAAACTTACAGTACAGGCAGGATAAAGGACACTAACAGAACAAACTCAGCAATCAGGAAGCTGACAGATATGCATGAGAAGAGACTCAGGCTGAGGAGGGGTAGGACAGCAGGACAGGAGCAGAGAGAGGAGCTGTGAGTAGTGGTGGGATGTCCAGCTGAGATCAGCATCCCCATCTCACACATTTGCTGTTTGTAACACCAGTGCCCATTCCAGTGCAGCCCCAGCTTGATGTAGGGGACAAAAGCACTGCAAAACACCTGACTCCACTGTTCCTTGTTGGGTGACAGTGAAAAGCACAACTCCAGGTCCCAGCCCCAGCATTGGCTCCCTTTTCTTAGCAGCAGATGAAATTTGGAAAATGTAAAAAGAGTAAGTGATCCCTGGTCTCACCCCCCAGTCCCACTAAAGCTGTCCCTGGAGCACCCAGTGGCACAGCTACTCACCAAGGGGCAGCCCGTCCCCAGCAGAGCAGGAGCAGAGGTTGGTGGCTGCACCGTCCCTTTACCCAGGTCCTTTGAGGGTGATGCTCAGTGCTCTGGCCACTACCACCACCACGAGGCCCCACCTCCCAGTTGCGTGAGTTTGGGAGATGACGGATTGTGGTGGAAACTGGCCAAAGAGTTCCCTGAAACCACCGTAATTGGGAACAGATGACGGCAGAAAATCCCCTTTTTTGTCTTCCCTGCAGAGCCCAGAAGCTGTGATACAGCTGGGATACATGGGGGTTTAACACCACTCCTTTGATAGAAGATGAGAAGAAGCTGCCTTTGGACTTCACCACCTCAAAAGCAACAGATGAGCAGCCAGGGAGAAAGTGAAGAGTCAGACAGCTTCCTAAGAATTAAAAACCTTCCTGTAGTTCTATAGCCCCTGTTTTGCCCCATGGTAGACCAGGATACTACCCTGCTGGGAAATCTAACACAGACCAAGAACATAGTTTCTCCCCACATGAGTTTACTAAGCACAAGGAGCAGAAAGTAGATGTAAGGGACACATCCTGCATTAAACAATCGGCTTTGGTCAGGTCCACAGTTTCTAAGGATTCATGGGTCTTGGTGAGGAGGCTTGTAGCTGAGGGTCAGGGCAGACACTGCACTAGGAAAGCTCCAGGCATTTGGACTAGACAGAAATGGAGGAAAAAATAAAGTTGGAAGTGATCTCTGGAGGTTGTCTCATGCAACCCTTACTCAAAGTAGGGCTACCCTCGAAGGTAGATCAGGCTGCTCAAGATCTTGTGCACTACTGAAATTCTCCAAGGACAAGATTCCCATCTCTCTGGGACCTGTGCTAACCATACTAATGGTAAACCAGGTTTTCCTTATGTCCAGATGGAGTTTTCTCTGTTTCAGTTGGTGCCTTCTATCTAGATCTTCTATCTTTGTTCTGTGCACCTCTGAGCAGAGTTTGTGCTCCTCAGGGCTGGTACAGCATGTGCTCCATGCCCCTAAATGTCTTACCCTCTCAACGATCCTCTGCTGGACTCTAGTTGAGATCTCTCCTGTGCTGGTGGGACTAAAGCGGGACACGGTTCCCCAAATGTGGGCTCACAAGGGCTTCATAGAGAAACAACTGCCCTCCTTGACCTGCCAGCAACTAAAATGTTGCTCTTTCATGGCCTCGCTGCACAGGAGGCACACTGGTGATTCACCATCATTAATAAATCTGTTTGTGATACTGATTGGAAAAAGAGAAGACAACACCTGTAGGGAGCTATACCAGGTTTTGATTTTTGACTGTGGAGACCAAGAATGAGCGCACTCATGAGATGAGGACAACAAAGAGGACAAGTGCCAGAGCACAAGGCAATAACCAAGGGGACAAGTGCAGACGAGTGATCCAGGCAGCCTGCTGACACAGGGCTGCTGTGAGTCCTGGACCACCAGGCATGACGCAGGGAGACCCCTGGCATGTGGCTCAGAATGCCTGCAGCTTCCCAGCACTCCTGTGCAGGACACAGAGGTGTAAAGCCAACACAACTCAGTGGCTTTCTGCTCCTGGCTGTGCTGCTTGTACACAGGGGTGGGAGATTTTCCAGGGACATGGGTAAGCCACACATGGGAGGAAAATATCCCCTTTTCTTCCCAAAGCCCCCAGAGTGTTCTTCCAGCCCAGGGCTGTGCAGAGCTTGCAGGCCTGCCTTGCTGGCTGGGTACAGAGGCACATGAATGTGCTGGGCTGCCTCCAGCTCGGTGCTGGGGTGAGTCCTTGCCCTCCAGACAGCGGGACAAAGGGCATCAGCCTGCTCAAAAGTTTTCTCTCTTGGCACTGAGACTTTTTCCAGCCCTGCTGGCCTGGCTAGAAGTGCAGGGAACATGCCAACCTCCTCTCTGCCTTGACTGGAGTCAGGATCAAAAGACAACACAGCCTTTGCCCTACTAAAGCCTTTGCTCACCCCCTCCCCTTCCTCTGGGGCAAAGGCTGTGCCAGCCCCAGGCTCTGCAGTGCAAAGGTATCAAGGTCTCCGCCGCCCCACCACTCCAGCTTGCACCAGAGAGACTTTCTGTGCTCCTGCAGGCAACACTTAGAGCTCACTGGACCAGCAGGGTGCAGGGAAGCAGTTTCACACCCTTGCCTCAGCAGTCTGCTCTGTACCCATTAACATACTGCTCTGTACACATTAACATACCACGGTGGGGGATGAGCCAGATCCCCAAAGCCCTGCAAGGCTTCAGTACACTTTGGTCTGGGAGGGGGCTGGAGACGTAACTGATTAATTTCCATGCAGGATCAGCAATTCCATAACCATTGCTGACAGATGTCTCTCCAGTTTCTTTTTAAGGACTGCCTTCTTGGGCAATCTATTTAGACTTTTATTTTACTTACTGTTCAAAATAAAGTGTTATTTAATTCTTTGCTGCAATGTAATCATATTGCCTCCTGAATGGATTTAGAGTCTGATTTATTGCCTTTCTCTTGGCAGAAAATCTCTTAAGATACTTGAAAACTTCTCAAACCCTCCCCCAGTCACCCTTCCTCTACAGAACTGCTTCATTTGGTCTCTCCCTGGAGATGCTGATTTTAACCTTTGATTGTTCTTGACACTCACCTGGGAATCCCGAATGGCTCACACATTCCCAGAAATATCATGCCAAGCATGGTGTTAGCATCAGGAAGGCCTTGTCTCTAAGCAGAAGAGATGACCACTCTCCTGCTGTTTCCATTACAAAATGAGTCCACTATTCCAGAAGGAAACTCTTGCTAAAACATTGCTGAATGCAATGCTTTATACATTGTTCAGGAGTTGACATTTTGGAGCTTCCAAGTTTGCAAGGCCCTCACTGCAGGGGATAGGAGGTAAAAGCTGGATTTTATGGTTATCCTGGCTCCATCCCTTGCCATCTCTGCTGGAGATGTTACCCTTTTCTCCCTACTCTCAACTACTATTTGCCATTAAGTTATGACCATCCAAATGAAAGCCTGTTTATAAAATACTGAAATGCAGGTGCACCCACTCCTTTCACTGTAGTTGTGCCCACACTGGGCACAAGGCTCCAACCCTCACCGATGGTACTCAGGGGCAACTGATGGCAATTCCCAAAATGTCACCTTGCTTCAGGGCATTCCATAAATGCAGTTTTGCCTGATAGTCATATTTTTGAAGCTGAAATGGGGATTGTAAATTAGTCAGATGAATCTGGCTGCCACTTGGCTACTACAGAAGGAAAGCTCTAGAACCCACCACAGGCAACGCCTCTTTAAAGATGTCACCCTTCATAAAATTCAGAGATGGGAGGAATCTTCCCTCCTCCAGCATATCCTTATACCACCAAGTCACACACAAACATGGTGTCACACTCATTGCAATTTATTGCTTGTGTTCAAACATCTTGTCCTTATTCCAACTGCTTTATTAGATACCAAAAAAAGGCACTAAAGGATTTTTCCCATATGACCATGATTCTATGGCTTCAGTCACATTATGTTAAGGTACCTTAAATCACCAGCCTCCACCTGGGAAGCAGAAGGCAAATATTAGTGCTTAATATCCAGTAAACAGAGCTACTCCTGTATGTTCCAGCCTGCATCACCTAGAATGGGACAGGTAAGGTTCAGATAGGCTAAAACTCACCTCCCCATCTCTCACATTAAGGCTGTGTTTGCTAATCCACGCCAGTCCCTGCAGGAGAAACATCAAAGCCTGGCTCATGGCTTTGCACAGTGTTTGCACAGGGGAAACCCCACCCTTCTCTGCAGGGCACAGGGAGGTGTAGGTGGGGCTACATCACTCTGTCAGTGCCTTTCCCTGAGAAGTACAAGAGAGAAAGAGAAAGAAGTTCACACACAAGGGAAAGTATTTTGTGAAGTATTCTCCATTCAAGACCTCCCCTGAGTGGAACGCAAAACAATTCTTTTTTTTGCAAGATGGAATTTTTTAGACAACAGGTGGCCAAACCTCCACTGTCAGATCATCAAGACTCCTCTTCCTTCCAGGGGTTGCTATATACAGGGATAATGATCAAATCTGACCAAGGGAGGGATGGGCTCCACATTGTTAGGAGATCAAAGGCAAATGGAGAATGAAACAAAAAAATACTCCATTGTTATAAAGGACAGGAAGCCCTTGAATACAATATATCCCATGCACAATGCTCCATTATGGCCTGAACTGCCAGTACGCTCTACTTTTAATGCTATTCATTTCCATATTAAAAAGAAGAGCTCCTGCAGGCCACATTTGGTCTTCAAGAACACATAATTATCCTGCCCAGCAACCTTTCTTTTCAAACACTTCATGTTCAGACTGGAAGTAATCCCAAGCCCAACCACAATGACTTAAGATAAACTGGGGCACTGCCTTACCTGCCTACTTAATTCCATATCCTTTGCCTTTTAATAAAGAAGACCAGCACCTTTTAATTTCTGTTTTCAGATAGCATCAGAAATACTAAGAGAACATTTTGGTCCAGGTAAGAGTAGTCTTGGTTCACATGTCCTGACAGATTAAACCAGGAGTTCTTACACCAGAAAGTAGCAGAACACACAGGCCCAACACTGGTGAAGAAAAATGTTAATTTTATCTCCTACATAATGTGCAGTTTTTTCTCAGATAGTGTCCAAATTGGGACTCTACAAAGTCAGGAGCAGCAAAGACTGCATGCCATGTTAGACAGCTGGACACAGCATTTCTCTTTTAGCCTAATTATACTGCCAGCCATCATTCCCAGCAAGGTCAGTGGTGAACAATAATGCAGTTGCAGGGCAAACATGAGGCATTTTCAAACGGTAAAACCCATTCAGCCAGCAAGGGAATACACAAGAAATCTTGTGGTAATGAGCAGGGAGGATAGGGAGGACCAGATAGAAAAATCCAAACCATAAATGCCCAGATTCTGTAAGAAGCTTTTCTTCCCACAGGGGATTCTGATATTATCATGACCAGATCCATTCCCTTTCCTCCAGGAACTTACATAATTAGAAACACACCCTTGCAGTTAGTCTGACTCAGTGAGCTTTAAGCCAGGCTTGTCTCCTGAACTGCAGGTTCCAAACTCATTATGCTGGAATTTTTCATGTAAAATTAAAACTGCAAAACAATCTCCTTATCACAGTATGATTAATGGAAAATTGTGCTTGCAATCACAGGGGTTTGGGAGTTAAGCTGCATGTATAATGGGAGTTTAGTGTTCATGAGTGGTTTCAGATTCACAGTTTTAGAAACTCAGTTCCCTACAAATCATGGCATCATCAGCAATCAGATGAGCTTCTCCACACGCTGTCCTTCACCAAAACACTCAGCCACGGCCTGCTGGAGGAGTCAGTCACTGGCCAACAGTCCTTGGCTCACAGTATCAAAGGGAAAAAAAGAAAGTGCTGATTTCTTGGGACAGGAGTTGGCACTCACTAGACTACAGCTCCAGCATCACCAGTGCACACCACAGCAGCCATCAAAGGTCAGATCATACCACTCTTCAGTTACCATCACTGCACCCAGACCACTGCCTGCAGGAAACAGGGTCCATCAACGCAAACCAGTCAAAACACTCATCCTTGACTTCAGGCCATTTTAACTGCAGGTCCTAACTTGACTGAGCCCACTACAGACAAATTGACTGTAGAAATCTTGGATTAGTAAATTGCAGCTTTCCAGTGTAAACATGATTAGTCATGAGTCATATACCTATTACAGTTGCCTATGCAGCTATTTCACAACCCTGTATTAAAATAAAGGAATATTTCCTTATCTAGCAGCTGTGTTCCAGTGCTGTTTCTGCTGATGAAATATTACTCTGCCTTTTTCTATCTCCACTCCATCAGGGAGCATATAATGGCACCAAACTCATCTGCAAAGGCACAGGGAAGGAAGAAAGGTTGAATTCACTTATTCAAAGAACAGAATTAATCTTGAGGTTATTGTAAGACATGTTCATTTGAAAGTGCTATATGAAGATAAAAATCTATCAGAGGATCAAAGCCGAAGGCTTATACAATGCAGCTCCTTTTATGTCACTGTTTCAGCTTCAGATGTGGGCTTGCTAATGTGAGGATCCCCACCAGGGAGGAGAGGACACCACAGAAACCAATCACTCCTGGGTTGGTCTTGTAGATTCCCAGTGTATCCAAAGGGCCTGAGAGATCACAGAGGTTCTTCACCAAGTCCAGCAGCAAAGGAGGATTTCTTTTCAGGATCTGAAAAAGCTGGAGGAGAAAACCGTGCGAACCATCACAGTTCACACAGTTTAGTTCCTCATTGTGTTTGTCCCAGCAGGAATTCTCCCTCGCCTTTTCTTCCTCTACAGCTTGTTCCAGCCTCCAGGAGATCTCGTACCAGTCCCTGGCTAGATTCAGGAGGAGTGAATAGTAGTAGCACTTGGTAGCCCAATTCCTCCACTTGGGCTTATCGATGCCAGGCTGGAGCCCAATGCTCTGCACCCACAGCACGGCGTCACACACGAAGTACAGGGCACGGGTCAGGTTGGAGGCTGTGAGGCAGAAACGAGGAACCACATCTGGCAGCTCTGCAGTTTTCCTGGCTGCTACCAAGGCGTGCACCATGTTGCCCAGTCTGAACACTGCAAGGAACCCCACAAAGGTTAGCACGGCCTGGCCTTATGCAGGAACAACTTGGCATGGCACTGTCCACAAGCACTTTTAATAAACTTAAGAAGGCTTTGGGCATTTGTATGCTTAAGCATTTGCTAGTATTAATGAGGAATGAGGCATAAACATCTCAATTCTGTGTAAACATCACCAGCCCAGGACCTACACATGTATTCTGTCAATTCTGCCAGGACTTGTAGCCTCTCCTGCTGCTCTGTTCTCAGTGCCTGGGTTTCCTCTGGACCAGTGTCACCCTTGGCTCTGCAGGAGTCACTGTCAGTAAAACAGGGGAAACAAACAGAGCCTCTAATTTCAGCTGTACATTTCACCTAACTCTGTGGACACGAGATGTTACTGCATTAATCCTATTGCAACCATGAGCTTCAACTTTCCTAAGTGTTTGTGAAAGCTGGTGATTCACACGCTGAGCACAGACCCAAATCCCCCCCATGAATTTGTCAGAGGGACACATAGCTGCCTGCAAACTGTGTGGGACAGTGTATTCCATTTCAAGCTGCAATATATGGCATACCTGATTTCATCTGCAGCACGGTTTGGGTTTTTCCCTGTGACTGTTAATGCAGTATTATGCAAAACACTTTTTATACCCTGCTGGACTGTCACAGTGACAGATGTGGGCAGCATCCAAGCTTGGTGGAACTACCAGAGCACTGAATTGAGGCCTGATGTCTATTAGTGTGATTTGTTCAGCAGAAACAAGAGAATTATAGCTATGCTGATAAACCAGTTGGCCTTTCCACTAGAAACTGCCATACTCTGGAGCTAACAGGAATAATAAACAAACCCATGGCAACACATTAAATTAGAATATTTGCTTCATGTGTTGCAGCTGTTCCAGAATTGAGCAATTGCTAAGTAGGTGTAAGAGCAGCCCAAAAGCAAGCGATAAAACGACAGCAACAGCATAACCACAGTGGATGCAGCCGTGACACAGAACGGAGTGATGCAAACAGTCAGACTGTGAGGAAAGCATGGAAGGGTAGGTGACTTGCCATAGTATAAATGCTAGAGAGAATATGTGAAGCAGAATATAAAAAAAATATATAAAAAGCCTTATTGAAGGATGGTCCTTCAAAGCTAATTTTATTGGGATGATGATCTTTACCACTGGGTTGTCTCAACCCATCAGCTGGAAGAACTAACAAGCACACAGTAAGCCAGCCTTGCCTTGTAATTCTGGTCTGTCCTTGAACAGAGATGACAATTTGACCTCTGCAGCAACAGCTGAATGTTTATGTACTCCTCTCATTCTCCCAGCTATAATTCTGATTGCTTAATTGGAGAGGAGGCTGAGGAAATAATAAATGTCCATTTGGCCATATCTAGCCTGGCAAGCCATGGCAGGGATAAGGCCTATTGACCATTTTGTAAATATACTAAAAGAGGTCTTGTGGCTAACTACAGAAAAAACAAGGCCAGGAACTGTTTTGCTGGAAGAAGCAAGTGAAGGTTTTATCCCTCTAGACACCAGGTACTTACTTTTCCGGCCAGAGCTCATGCTAGATTCCAACTGCTTGAGTTTCATTACCAGCTTCTTTTTATCGGGCTTATTCTCTATTAAATAGCTAAGCAACATGCATGTGTACTGAGTGGCTCTGGAAGGGAAAAAACGAGGAGAAGGGGACACAGGTGAGACATGGACAATCATGGGATGGCAGCAGCAGGGCAGGTTTATTTCACAGAATCACAGAATTAGGGTTGAAAGGAGATGACCCAGTCCTACCCCCCTGCAGGGCAGGGTCACTTAGAGCAGTGACAGAGGAACGTGTCCACGTGCGTTTGGAATGTCCCCAGAGAGGGAGACTCCATGACCTCCCCGGGCAGCTGTTCCAGTGCTCTGCCACCCCCGATGGAACAAAGTTCTTCCTCACGCTGAGGTGGAACTTCTTGTGTTTTAGTTTATGGCCACTGCTCCTCGTCCTGTCGCTGGGCAGCAGTGAAAGCAGCCTGGCACCATCCTCTGGCACCGCTCTGAGATATTTCNCGCCCCGCCGCCGGAACGCTCCGCCGCGGGGCCGCCTTCCCGGCCGGGCCGCGGCAACAACGCGCCGTTGCCACGGCGACCGTCAACAGCGGGGCCGCGGCGGTGTCACCGCTAAAGGCTTCCCCCGCGGCTCCTACGGCGAATCCCGCCGGGAAAGCCGGAGGACCCCGGCCCGGGACCCCCGGCCCCGCTCCCAGGTCAGGACCATGACGGCCCTGCGGGTGAAGCTCATAAAGCACACGGTGGCTTGGAAAGGAGGTTTATAACTTCCAGTGGAAACACCTGCATTTCCAAGTTAATTGTTGGTCTTGTGTTTTTTTTTTTTTTTTTTTTTTTTTTTTTTTTTGGTTTTTTTTTTTTTTTNGGTCACTTAGAGCAGTGACAGAGGAACGTGTCCACGTGCGTTTGGAATGTCCCCAGAGAGGCAGACTCCATGACCTCCCCGGGCAGCTGTTCCAGTGCTCTGCCACCCCCGATGGAACAAAGTTCTTCCTCACGCTGAGGTGGAACTTCTTGTGTTTTAGTTTATGGCCACTGCTCCTCGTCCTGTCGCTGGGCAGCAGTGAAAGCAGCCTGGCACCATCCTCTGGCACCGCTCTGAGATATTTCTATGCATTAATGAGATCCCCTCTCAGTCCTCTCCAGACTAACCAGGCCCAGCTCCCTCAGTCTCTCCTAACAGAGATGATCCAGACCCCTCACCACCTCCGCTGGGCCCTCTCTAGCAGCTCCTCGTCTTTTTTGTGCTGAGGAGCCCGGAACGGGGCACAGTAAATGTTACTTTCCGAGCCCAAAGCCCGATCCGGAGGATCCCCCGGGCAGGTGTGTGTGCGGGGCCGGCCGGGGCGGGGAGGGCGCTGCCTGCCGGAGCTGGGGGGGCCCGAGGGAGTCCCGCTGTGCCCGCACTCACCGGAAGAGCTGGTCGCGGCCCTGGGANTTTTGTTTGTTTTGTTTTTGTTGGTTTTTTGTTTGTTGTTTTTTATTGTTTTGGTTTTTGTATGTTTGGTTTTGGTTTGTTCTTTGTTTGGGTTTTTGTTTCTTTATGTTTTTGTTTTTTGGTTTTGGTATGTTTTGGGTTTTTTTCCCCCCAGGTCGAATTAATCTATTAATTCAAGCTAATATTTTTGAAGCTTTGTCATAATTCTTATACAAACTCCTGCTAAAGTTTTTAGGCTCCCTTTTGCCTGTAGGCGGCCTGCAGATTCCTATGGGGCTGATATTCCTAGACTAGGACAAAACCCCTGGGTAACAGAGTGGATGCAAGTAGAAATGAGCTGTGTAGAACAGGATTGCTCTGGCTACCAATACTGGAAGGAACCCCCCATAAGAGATCATTAAGCATTTCCCCCCCATTACCTCATGAAAGTAGATATTGCAGGACTCTTCTTTCTTCTGCACCCAGGGTGATTCCTGCATCTGTGGTGTGTTTTGCACCTGGAAGGGCAGAACGATGGCTGCGAATTACCGGAGGCACCCCCTGGAGATTCCCCCACCATCTGAAAAGGACTGGATAAGGGATGATGAGGAAGATTTCTTCCTGCAGGATCCCGATCGCAAGCGTGATGCGTTGCCTCAGCCCTTCAGGATGGTCAACAAGCTGGTGATGCAGGTCTTTGAGAGTGCTATGGAAATCATTGAAAGAAGGCAGATGCTCCAAAAAGCACAGAAATTGAAGGTCCAGCCCACAAAATGCTTTCCTACAGCTGAATTCCAGGTACAGAGCCCCTCACAGCAGAGATGGCATTAACCTCTGTAGCAGTTTTCCCAAAGAATATCCATTTAGTTGATTTTACATTCTTCTGTTCATGACCTTCCTCAGAATCCACAACCATCTCACTGGTTCACTTTAAAAGCCAGCAGCTTCTCAGCTTGTCTGGCAGGTTCTGCTTCCCACTCGTCTGTCACACCTCGCTGTAAAGAGAGAAGCAGGTATTAAACACTAAATTCACCTTGTCCTTCCCAGGCTGGCTCCACCCTTGTTTGTTGAGAAGGTCATTAGCAAGTAGCACATAAACCGGCAAACTCAGCTCTGTGCTGTGTTGAATACTCCAATGGGAGCACTGTGAGCAGCAGGGCAATGGTGCCTTCTCCATCATTCTGTGGGGAATCCAGGAGGATACACTGGTGACTGCTGGTGTTCTGTGATTGTCTGGAGGAGTTGAGCATCCCAGCACAGCTCTGCGTTGGCAGTGAGAAGGCTGAGCACTCCCGAGTTCTTGGCCTTTAAAGACCCTTCTGCTTATGGAAGGAGAAAGGTGGGAACAAACTTTCTCATTCCCAACACAGAACAATCTCTGTGACAGAGATGAATCTGCTCTCTGATGCTCCCCTGCTCTTCTCATGAAAGCATGTGTCAAAATTTTCCCCCTGTAGAATAAATCTGCATTTTCTGTTGGAAAAGGCAGGGGTATATCGTTAGTATGGCTGATGTATCCTCTGCTGGGAAGGCAGTCAGGTACACTTATTCTTCTCCTCTCTTGGCAGGTGACTGGAAGAGCCAATTGCCTTGCAGTGTCTGGAAAATATATCTTTGTTGGTCTGTCTGTGGGTCTGTCTGCCTTCAACACATGTAACTATAAGGATGTCGGTGCTTGGGATGCAGTCAAGACAGAGATCTGTGCCATCCATGCCTCAGATTTGGGGAACGAGTGCCATGTCCTGCTTGCTGTGGATGAAATGGGTTAGTGTGACATGGATTTCCTTGCTCTAGCTGAGGGTAATTGTGCTCTGGAGCTGGATTGGCAGCTGCATTATGGAAGAGTGCTAAATCAGGAGGAACATTAGGGTGGCTTACTGGTTTCCTAGAAAGAGGGCGTTAGATACCAAACAGATTGTAGGGTAACAGAGTGGCCCTAGAGTCTTGTGATTAGCAGAGGGTGTGGGTTTGGTGTCCTCTCTGAAGCAGCAGAGGCAGGTGTGGAGCTGAGGGTGAAGTACAGTAAATTTTAGAAACACTTTGGACTGGACAGAAAGAACCATTGCTTGGTATGACCTCCTGCCCCTGAGCTATTTCTGCACCTGTAATTTCCTCGTGGAAAATAGATTAATTTGTTGGTTCATCTGAAACCTATCAGTTCTGGTTGAGATGCTTTTCAAACCAGCTTATCCATCTCTATGCACAATCAAGTGTTTGCTGGTGCTGGCATAGGGAAGACAGCAAAAGTTTAGTGCTGGAAACAGAGGGATGTTGTTCCTTGAGCCCAGGAAAAAATGTAGTCCTGTTCACTCTCCTGTACATGTTGTAACACCCATCTACCAAAAGCATGGCTACCATCCGTTTTCTCCCTCCTCCTGCTAGTTCTATATTTCTATTCCAGGGCTTGTCCGACTGTTCTGCTTTCATAAGGAAAGCTTCCTGCTCATTAAAGTCCTAAATGAAGTGGTAAGTACTGAGTTAATTCCATAGACACTGGGCACAGGCTGGTAAGTAATCAATCATGAGGAGTACTAATTGCCATCAGGAATTTTTGCCATGGGCAGCAGCACTCCAAGAGTGCTGTCCAATATTTATTCCTGTTCTTCCAGCAATCTGCCTGGCTTTCAGCCTGTTGAGAGCTGTGTAAGGCCATGGAGCATTCTGAATCCATGAACCTGCTTTGATGCCAGCCTGTTTTCCTTTGGCAGGGGGATATCAGCAAGCGAAGCACTTGTGTGGAGGTGGTGCTCTCCCCGGGTGGTGATTACGCAGGAGTCCTGCTGCAAGGCGAGTGCAGAAACAGGGTGTGTTGGGTGACAACTGCTGCCTTCTGTCACACAGCAGAGGGGCCAGCAGCGATGCTTTGAAAATGCTGCAAGTGTTCTAGGTACCCAGAGGTCCTGTTATAACCCTCCCAGTTCCTCCTCCAGCTTAGAGAGCTGCTTCCCCCACTCCCTGTCCTCTCCAAAAGGCTTAGTGTGGATCATGTCTTACCAAAAGTAAGCTGTCTGGAACCAGTCATACAGTTCCCAGCTCCCAGAAGGCTCAGTGAAAGCAGATTTCCCCCTCCTCTCCAGGAGTCCCAAACTCTGTTTTGTCATGCCTCACTTTTACTCTGGAAATGTGTAGACCTGAAGAATTTTCTCTGTAGACATAAGCCAGACAGCGTAGGTAATCTCTAAAAACTACAAGAAATTTCTTGCTACGACATTCTTCTGCTTCAAGGTAGTTGCCTTTGTCAATCCATTACAGGCAAGTTTTCTGGATCCATGTTTGGTGGAAGCTGCCTGGACAAATGCTGAGAATGAGATATGTACCATCCACAAAGATCTAATGTGAGACCATGTCTCACTTTCTACTTCCTACTCTGTTACTCAGGGGCTACGTTTCAAGTTCTTGACTGATTAGCTTAATGGAATTTCTTTGGTGGATGTGGGACCTCAAGGACTTGAGCTGAGATTTTATATTAAAAAAATACAAGATAACAGAGGCTGCTTGCTTGAAAGACCTTTTCTCCTCATTTATAATTTCTCAACATGGTTTCCTAACACAGACAGCACAAAAGCTTGGCTGGAGGTCTACCAATTGCCTAAGGATTCCTGGCTGATAGAGATGGAAAAGAACCCACAAGATGAAGCAGGGTTGGCTTGCAGCGAGAGGAGGCCAAGCTGTACATCTGCGGTACAAAATAATTCCATCTCCAACTGTACTACTTTTTCTAACACCTTTTTGCCCAAAGGTCTTTCCCCAAGCCTTGCTGGTGCAGACAGTGACAGCAAGATACAGGCTGAACAAGTCTGTTGGCCCAAGGGTATGGTGTGTGTGTCTCTACAGCTGCTACAGCTGCCCATCCCACATTTCATAAGGCCTTTGTGTTACTGGGACACGTTTACTCTCCCAGGACAGGCTTTCCAATGAGATTCCCTTGGTCCCAGGGTTAGTGTTCCTGCTGCCCCTCCCTGAAACTGGCAGCTGATTTCTCAGTCGTATTGCCCCATCTGAGGAGGCCCTGTGTAAGGATATTCCCACAGGGCTTCTCCCTTGTGTTACTGGGGGAAGGTGAAGAGGAGTGGGAATCAGGCAGGATGCCTCCATTTGGGAGTCTGGCCCTGAAGCAGGATTTGTGTTTTAGACTACTGACAAAAGGAGCCTGGTGGGGTCATGGCCAAATCTGCCTGAGCAGAGCAGAGTCTCTGCCTGTTTGCACTAACTACTGTCACCTCTGGTTCTTGGGCAGAAAACTCAGGAGCTGCATGTAGATGGTTCTGCAGAGATGGTGACTGGCCTCAGTGACTGTCCTGAGCTGTTATGGGGAATATTAATTGCTGAGTCAGTGCTTAACCCTCTCTATCACTTTCACCCTGCTAGATTTCACCTCTCAATGCATAGACACCTCCTGCCCAGCAGCCTCTAATTAACTTCCAGCTAACCCTCTGTGATACCTGCCTCCTACCTCTTTCCCCTTCCTTCAGCAAAGATTTTCCTGGACATTGAAGAGGTAGCTCCTTCTAATCTCTGTCTTCAGGGCAAACATCCCCCTAACTTAGCCAAGCCAAGAGCAAACACCCGGGCATTCCCTCTGTTCCAGTTTTCCATTCCCAACCAAGAATATAACTCCTGGGCTCTGTGAAGTAAAATATGGTTCTTGCCCAGCAGCACTCTGCAACCTTTTTTTCTTTATTTTCCCTTTTATTTTCTGAGCATTGCTGTGTGTTACACAGGCCTATAATGCAACAACAATAATTCAGAGATGGCACAAAACTAGGAGTCTGGACAGGACATAATTTGTAATGTTGAGAAACTAGTGACCCTCTCAAGCTTCTGTGTTTTGGCCTGAAGAATGATCCAAAACCCAGTCTCTCCTAGGAAGTACCAGCCAACCTTTTCATACACATTCTTTAGGAAGCATTTGATTCCCATGAACAGGTGAAAACTCATGAGTGTAGTGCACAATGCAGTTCTTAAATGGACACTTTTCTGTTACAGGAGTCCCTTGTTTCTGCAAACCAGGCTGTTGCAAAGCTGAATCTCCCAGTGCTGCTGCTGACAGTGAAGCCACCTGAACCCATTACAGGTCAGAATTCATCTATATTGCAACCTGCAGCCTGTTTCAGGTGGCAAAAGAATCATGGCCCTCATAAATGCAGAACAGATCAGAAAGTTTCAGTAACATGCTCCATGGTTCCTTCCTGACTTTTCTTTCTAGTTACATGTAGTGCTGTAGTGGGAGTTGCTTCCTACCAGACCATCTCACATGTCATCCTTGTCAGCACAAAATACTTCAGTGTGTCTCAAAGTGGGTGTCATACACCCTTGATTTCAGTGTCATTGGAGAGCACCCTGATAGCACCCCTAGTTCATCACTCTGAATTTATGGGAAAATATTGAGGATGTGGAGGGAACAGATTTTTTGCTGGGAGAATGCCACAGAAAGACAAGGTGAGCAGGGTCCTCAGCAGTCTTGCCCTAGTCCCTGCATTCAAATACTGGAAAATGGACTAGTGATATGGAAAGTCCCACAGAAGATGTGGTGTATCCCACTTCAAGACAGTGCTACCCCAAAGGATGGAATGCTCAAAATACCTCCATGGTGTCCACTTCATGGTGTCTGCTCCTCCAGGGTTGTTCCTTTTCCCTTTGTGATCCCAATCCAGGAAGTAGATTTGAAAGCCCTTTGGATGCCTTGAAGGAAGTGGATGATGACAGCATGCTTGGCTTGGGGTACAACCACCTAATCAAGGATTTCCAGTGGGAACTGCAGGAAGCAATCTTCCGTAGCACATACCAGGAGTATTTGGAGGCCAAGGGTGTGATCAAGGAGGAGATCCCCAGGTGAGTGGGAGCACCAACAAGGATTTCAGTCCATGAGACATCAACACAGGGCACTTAGCAAGTGTAGATGGAAACGGTCTTCTCTTTGTCTTCTTCATCCAAAGGCTTCATGGCAGGCGCTGGAGCCACTTTAGGTCCTGTCACAGTGCTGTGTTCTTATCAAATCCTTTTTTTAACATGTATTTCTTCTTTTTTTCTTTTCCCAGACATGCTACCTTTCATTTCCTTCTGCCTAGCCAGGTCCTACAGGTGGGACCTGATATGGACGTAGAGCCAGGTAATCCAACTGGGCAAAAAGCTGCTAATCTATGAAGCACTGTTGCATGACACTGAACTCCACTTAGAGCTCAGTGTGTCTGGCTCAGGTTCACTCTATAAATTCCATCTTCAAGGACATAAGCTTGGGTAATACTGTCTGCCCTAAGACTTATAAGTCAGTTAACAGCATGGAGTAAAGAAACTTGTCTCCATAGTTTAAAAAAAAGCCCACAACCTCCCTACCCCCAAAAACCCTTTCCAACCAACCCTTCCCCCTCAAAAAAACCCCCAAAACCACCAAAGAAAAAAGGAGGCACATAGGCAAGATAAAAATAACCAAAAAAGGGAGAGGTTGTCTGGTTTAGTTTCTGTGTGATCAGAGTTTCTATCAGGGGAACCATGAGAGCTCTAATGAGAGCTTCCTAATGGTGTTTTGGTGTCTTGGATTGTTTCTTTCTTCGTCCCCAATCTCCTTCTCTTTTTGTTGCCCCCTTTTTTGTACCAGACGTTCCAGCTGGCATCGGTGTGCATTGGGATGGCAACCACAATTTCTGCTTGTACTTACTTAAGGAGCAAGTGGGTAAGAAAGTCTTGCTTTTTCTAGCAGAGTATTCTGTGGGGAGTGGGAGTGTTCTGTGGCCAGTGGCTGTCATTCTGCCAGGTCTTCATGATTCAGGGAAATGAGAAATAGGGAGGAGAGCTTACTCATATCTTGTGGGTTAGGCTGGCATTTGGATTGTGTGGCTCTGTGTTGTACAGGCTGACAGTATTTTTAGTGAAGCAGCACTGGAAGGAGACTGCAGGATGGTGCATATTTTACTGGGAAAATGGATACTAGTACCATGAGAGAGAATGCTCTGCACCTTCTTACAGTTGTGTCTCTTCATGTCATTCTGCTTAGATTCTGATCTGAAACCTGATGTTGTGTGGCCATGTGCAGCTCCAATTGCATGCTCAGCTGTCAGTTCCTGTTCCAGGTACCTGGCACTAGCAGGTGAAGATGCAACAATAACTATTTGGGATAAACATCTAGGTGAGCTTGCCCTTTGGGACTGTGTATTGGGATCACTGTGGATAAATTGCTCCATTCTCTAGGAGTCCGAGGTTCTGGCTTAGTGTGAACAAGCAGCTGATAATGAGTTTACAAGTAAATATGGCAATAGTTTGGATTCAGTAGTCCATCAAATGCATGGCCAAAAGTTGCCATCAGAGTGTGACTGCCCTGGTCCTTGCAGAACCATTCCCATCCAAAGCAATGCAGGGGCTGGAACTGCTGCAGCAAGGCCTGACAATCATCTTGCCCTCAAGCTGTGAGTCAGTGACAGTCATTGCTTTGCCACTGCACTCTCAGGTCATCTTTGAGACTGTTGTGGCATCACTGCTAGCGTCATCATACGATGATGCCGGGATTCTCCTGCCAGAAGAATCTTTTGCCATCAAGCTTGTTCTGGTGGCTACTTCCTCTGAACAGGCCACAGTCCAAGCTAAGCTTTCCTTGAGTAAACTGCTGGTTGCTTTTTATTTCCTTCCTCAGGATACCCACTGTCTGTGACTGCCATTGTAGAGGAACGTTTCATCCGTAGCGTCCACTTCCTGCGGAGTTCTGCAGCTGCCAGTGATGACACAACTTGTCCTGGAACAGATCCTGTCTGTTTCATCGTGCAGCTTCTAGTGCTATGTACAGACAGCTCTTACTATTTGGTGAAAGCTCCCAGGGCTGGGAAGTCCAGCATCACACTCCTGGCAGACAGGTGAGGTGGACTCTAATAGAATTTGCTCCAGCCAAAGAAACCGTGGGTACAGTGGTCAGGTTTAACAGAGAGCTCCAGATTTCTGTGGAGTAGACAAATTTCTGTGGGTTTTATCCAGATGGCTCTGCCATGCTGCTGTCATCAGCGAGTGTGGTTTTGCTAGTGCTAAAATCCAGTGATTATGCCAAAATTGGGGGTGTTTCTGGGTTCTTCTGTGCACCAAAACACAAGTACTTGTAGCACAGCTGACATTGAACTATTTGTGTCTCTGTCAGGGGAATTTTTAATTCTCTCTTCTGCCCTTGACAGAGTCATTTCCCACTAGAAGTCAGAATAAATGTTGTTTGCCATCTTTCTATCATTTTTGTGTTCACTTATCCCCATGGTTTGAGGAGAAGGGAAGCTGCTGCTCTGAAGACTATGGAGTGATGCCTCCATGGCAGAAAGGGGATTTGTAATGCCAATGTAGTTCCTAGACAGGTTTGCACAGGGATGGGCCTCGGGGGTTCCTACCCAGGAGGAGACAAGCTTTGTCTCCACAGGTAAGGGGCTTGGCTGGAACTTTATGCCGGCCAGTGTGCCACGCACTGTCATTGTCATTATCACAGCTTCTCAGTATGTGCCAGGTACATGGAACACTGACATAAACCTGTGTCTCTTTCACAGGCCTGAAGATCCAAATCTTACTGTCAGTGCAGTGATGCCTGTCCTGGCCTTCCCCAGTGCAGTGAGTATTACTGCCAGATCTCTTAAGAACCGGGTGAGAACACATGCCCAGCTGACATAGGATCTTGTTTCCAGTAATGACTGTAATTGGGTGCCTAGAAGATAAAGAGCATGACAATCAGATATGGTTCTGCTCTCACATCCTATCCCAGCTTCCAACTATTTTTAGCATGAAGATTTCCTGCACCAGTTACAGGTCTATATGTGGCTGGTGATGTTCAAAGGGTTTCTCTTCCATGATCTTACTCAGTATGCCCTTGCACCTATACCCTCTAATTGACCAAGGTGGGAGGCACTGGAGGCCCTCTGCATATGGACAGTCACAGAAAGAGGAGAGGGGTCAGCCATGAAGCTTTTGGCATGAAGGTCAAATATGAGGGGGTGAGGAAGTTATAAACACAAGTCCAGCCAGACCTTTCAAGTGGCCTCAGAAAGTTTTCAGGCATGGGGAGGCAAGGACTAAAAGCCACTCACCATAGCAGCCATTCAAAAGGCTGGAACTAGTTCATTTCTAATGTGCCCTGTTGCTCTTTTCCAATCTCAACCTGCAGCAATTTAGTCCAAGTTTCTTGCATGACCTGTCCTTGATCTGTTGTGGCCGTATGACTATGGGGCAGGCAAAGAAAACAGGATCATAGTTGGAGACGTGAAGTTCTGAATGTCATTCTATGTCCTTTTCAGGAAATGTTTTTCACTTCTTTTACATCTATTTCTAAGTGTCAGTTTGCTGTTTCAGGTCCTAATCTTCTCTTGGGATGGCACAATGTCCCTGATGAACACTGACACATCACAGACTGTTTACTGCTTCAGTATTCCACCTTCTCATGCTGTAGCATCCCCCTGGCAGCCAGTGTTCACAGTGGATAGTGTAAATTCCTGCTTGCTGCTTCGAGGTGGGTAGCACCTAGGAGTGGTCATAGATACAGGATCACTGGGTGCATTCAGCTGTGCACTGATCCTTGATAATTCTTATTGGATGACTTCTGATGCAGTGGCTCACTGTGCTTGTGTCTGTCTAGGAGATGAACAGCAGCAGGACAGTGAATTGGCACAGAACAAAGCCAGTCACAGCACCATCTTCCTCTTTGATTTCAACCCACTAAAGGCGGCTTTCCCAAAGGAACCCGAATTGCCTCTCAAATCCTTGCAGAACCTGCCATGGATTGAGAGATGTAACATTTTCTTACGTAACAGGTAAGTTTCTCCTTCTACCTGAGAGGTAACAGCACCTGCATTATTGTAAAAGCTCTAGTGTTGCTGAGGTTCATGCAAGGTCTCACCCTGGATCTTCTGGGTTGTTCTGTGTGCTGCGACAGATTTGTGTCTGGGTAAGGTTGATGCTCAGGCAGCTGTGTTCCTGACAGTCACCCAGACCCCTTCCTCCTTTCCTTTCTGTCCTTCCTATAAGAGCTTCATCTGTAAAGTCAGGATGCCTGGGACAGTCTTGTCATTCCAGATGGAGACAGCTTGCTAGTTCTAATGTGCTTTTGTGCAACACAGGTTGAGTGGGCTTGTCAAGGAACATGATCCTCACTTAAGTGTCTGCGTCTTCCTTTTGATCCCAAGGCCAGGAACATCTGGGATCTTTTTGTACCTCTTTCCTCCGTTCGCGGGTTCATTTGATATTTAAGCAGGTTTGTGTTAGAAGTTCCTCGGTTTGAGATCCCCAGCATTTTCGGGACGAGGTTGCAGTTTAACTGATGCATTGCATGGATACCGTCACTAGATGGTACTGTGACATCTCTTTTTGGGGTGCTTGATTTCTTTGAGAACCTGGACCCAGATCCGTGTCAATATTTTGTATCTTCTCACTACGCCTTAATTCTCCAATTTGAAACGGAACAGGTTGGTGCAGGTATGACCTTACAGGACACATAACCTGGTAGCTTTTCCTAATTCCTTGTCTCCAGGGTGAATCCTATGGTGTTGTCTGGTTAGTTAAGTCCAGGAAAGTTTCATCCTATGGTACCAGCCACCTGTTCTGTTCCTCCTTCTCATAAGCTGAAGACTATTGTCTGTCTTATACCAGAAAAACTGGGGAGACACCACCTCCAGGCATATTTTGTTCCCTGGGTACTGAGAGCTGGAGCCAGAGCAGTGAAAATATAACTGCAGAGAGACTTATGTCTACAGAGGTTATAGGCAATAAGAAATTCAGTGGGTATTGCTGTCAAGAGCAGTAAACTGGAGTGTTGATTGGAATGAGGGAATCACTGAGGTTTTTGGACACAAGAAGTTGAACTGCTTAATTTGTAGTGAGCTCCAGGGACCCCTGGGGGTGTTGTCTGAGCAGCAGGGGAATGTTTTTGTCTTAACCACCCTTTTTTCCCTCTCATTAGGCAGCAGAGCCTGCTGGGACTGGAAGAGCCTGAGTACTGGAGTCGGCTGAGGGCACAAGCAGCTGCCATGGACAAGGAGAGACAGAAAGCGAAGGGACAGAAGAAGCAGTAACCACTGTTACATCCTGAGGGCCAGGCTCTGCTCTATCACAGTCCTGAGAACTGATGACCCAGAACTGATATTTTGACACTCTATTCAATTTATCTCTCTCCCAGAGACCTGGAGCATCAGAGCAATATGGTGTGTTACAAAAATAACAATAGTCCTTAATTAAACTTTTTCTCCGGTAAGTCTCTTGCCCTTCATAGGACTGGCATTTTTTCTGGCTCTTATGTTCTGTCCTTGTGTTGCTGGGATTCACCAGTGAGTCTCATCTGCTCCCACCCAGATGGGTAGCCAGCAGCATCCTTGTGCTTAACAAGAGACCTGGTCCTTTCACAGTAGGCAGCAAATTGGCCATGAAGGTGTCGTCATCTCTCAGAGCACAGCAGTGCTAAGCAGCAGTGACATGGCAGAATGTGACAGGCCTGACACAGGCTGTTCTGCAGTCTAGTTGTTTCTTTTGACTTCAAAGCAGGCAGTTTTGGGATAAGATTGCTTAGGAATTGCAGTCTGGAAATATGCAGACAAGCTCACTGGGTTAAGGTCAGGCTAGAACTGGTGTTAGAGCCAAAAATGTCACTAAGGAGCAGGACAGAAGTTGAGGGGTTCAGAGAAGTCAGGGCTGTGCTGAGCCAAAGACAGGCCAGGAGCATGACCAGCACAACGGTCAAAGGCCATAAAAAGCTGAAACATCCTTCTTGCAGGCAATATAGGACAAAGAACTACCAGGGACAATACAAGGCCAAGCATCCATGTATTTGTTTCTTACTCCAAAACTGTATTGAGTTAGTAGCTTGCCTTGTATACTTGACAGATGGGACAGAAAACTATGCAAGGTTCCTGGTCAGTCTTTCACTTGTCAGTATTTTCAGGTCTGTAGTCTTCTATGGAAGACTGGCTGCATCTCAATGTTGGTTACTCAGCTGGGGGCTGAGAGCCTACCTGCATTTTGCACTGGGTATCTTTGTTGCTCTTCAGGTCATCAGATGCCCTCTAGAAACTGAAGGGCTTTATATGAGATGACAAAATATCCATTCTCAACCGTAGCAAACATATGCTTTCTTGAGCATAAACCCCAGGAAAAAGCCTCAATCTTTTTGAAGCTGATCATGCTTCCAGGATTACTGCCTAACCCACAAGGAATCTGACAAATTTGCCAGGAACCACTGAAATCTGTGTACATGGGAGAGTTGGTTTTTTTTCAAGGTCTCACTCCAGTGCCTCCTCCAGAGATTCAGCAAAGCATCAGTTCAGGGTGCCAGGGATTCAGTACAGAACTGAGCTGTGTAAGTGCTCCCATGCCAAGGTCCCATTTCAGTTTTTCATAGCAAGTTGTCTTGTTTTGGGGTCAGTTTTGATGAGAGTTTTCAGCTCATCCTCTGGAAATGAAGTAAGCCACTCTTTTGGGGAGGTGGAGGAAAAGGGAGAAGCATTCCCCAGTCTCAGATGCCTGGCTTTGCTCTGGAGAAGGACAAGCTATTTGAATTAAACCGTCTTATTTGCTAGCTTTGTGAAAGGCTTTAAGGGCTGTAGTAAAACCTTTTGTTCTGTCATTTTCCATCTGCCACAGATTACAGCTTCACAGCTCATCTGATTGTTACGGATATTGATACTGGGTTGTGTGAGCACTTGCCATCTGCTTCAGTGCAGAGTGAAACGGGTTAGCTCAAACCACCTTCAGTGCCTGAGCCACCTGGTTCAGCACTTAAGTGAACAAGCAACAGTCCTCGATCCTTTCTTCTGTTCTTGCTGTGGTAGCCATACAATTTAATTGCTTTGTTTCTGTGGTACTTTTAGAAACAATAGACCTTCTGGCACAACCAGGCACAGGGGATTACTCAGGGCAGGAATTCCTAATTCCTACATTGCTTCTCATGCTGTGGAAAGCCAGCACAACTAATACATGGCCCCTCAAACAGCACTGCATCTAGTTCTTGGTATTTGTGAAAAGGTAAAGGGCTTGGGGATCTTTGCCCTTAATTCTACCCCATCTGCCTTAGCATCAGAAGAGGCAGGACAGGGTCTGCGGAATGTTAGATGTACTGTGCATCCACCAGTTTGTGTGTATTCATCTCAAGATGTACTTGTTTGTTTGCAGTTAGAATTTGCTCTAAGACTCTAATCATGTGCTTGGCCAAGATAACCAGGATCTGGCAGGCTTCACAGAGAAAGGAAAACAACAAGCAGCTGCAGGAGGCTGATGAAGAGTCTTTGTTTTTACTCGTGATTTCAGCAGGGGACTATTTGTTTCGTGCTTCTTTGAAGGGATAGAGAAGAATTGGCATGATCAGCGTGTTGACATGTGTGTTGGTGATGGAGCTGTGTGCTGAGCTCCACAGCACGTTCTGGAGAGAAACACAGGCACCTGATTGCTTATTTCAAAGACAATGCCCTTGCCAGCTATGCTTTCATTCCCAGTCACTCTGTGAGCTCTAGGCAGCTGTAAGTCTGTTCCAGTTTGAGCTATTCTGCTGCTGGAAACTATGGAAAGGATTTAAGAGGTATCATGCATGTATATAAAACCATCAAAAGATGAAACTGCAAGAGTTCAGGCTTGGCCAATTCCTAGCTCAGTGCCAAGTTCGGTGAACTCAGAGGTACTGCCTGGGTATAATAGGAGCCATTTGGCTCTGTGTTTTAAAAAAGTAAAACAAAGTTAAAAATCAGTTGATGGATTAAGAAGGCTGTGAGAAAGAGGAAGAGCAGTTCATATCCACAGAGAGGCGCTCGAGCAGCATCGTTCCAGCAGAGCCAGGTTACTGCCCAGCCATGCAGAGATGGTTTCTGTGGGAGAGAAGGCTGTTCTTTAATCTCACTAAATTATCTGCTGTTCTCTGCAATAACCCAAATGTCATCTTACTTCTTTGCATACTTGCTTGTGCTGTGGAAGCAGAGGAAATCAGAGGCTGATCTGATAAGATTCCTCCACTCCTGAGGACAACCTTTGAGTGGTTTGGGTAAACCATTCTATGCTGTTGGAAGAAGTGTCATCCTTGGAAGATCAGAAGTGCTGTGTGCTCTGGGATCTGCACTCCTTGTTGCTCGTGTTGCCAGCTTTAATGAAACAATCCACCTATCCTGCAGTGCTCCACCACATACAGCCTCGAGGCATCCTAAGGAGGTATCTGCAAAGACATCTGTATCCTACCTGGGATAAATACTGTCCCTGCCAGATACTGTGGGACATACAGGGCAAAGCAGTCCCAACAAGTGCTTGCTCTGTTTGCTCTGGAAGTAACAAGGGAAAGCCAAGCTTCCTCCCCTGCTGTACAAATTTGTGTCTAGATATAGGTGAGCCAGGTACTGCATCCTATTCCTAATTGCTCAAATAGCTCTTATTGTCAAAACTAGTGTCACCTCATTACCTCTAATGCCAGTTCCCTGTACCAGAGTGCAGTTTCTCATTTTTTCTGAATCCAGGCTATCGCTGTTGAGTTGTACTGTTCAACAAAGCCATGCAGATTAACTCTTTTAATTTTCCCTAATGCATTGTGCCAGACATCTCAGTCTGGTTTAATTTGGAGTTTATGCAAACCCTTCCAGTTTGTCTCTGTTTCTGTTCCAGTTTGATGTTGCCCAGTGTTTCTGGTACTACTATGTCTAGGACCTGGTATAATATTCATGTGTGGTCTCACATGGGGAGCCAGGTTCTGCTGGCCTTGATACCAGATTTTGCAAGAGCAGAACAATTGGCTGGGATGAGAAATGAGCCATGTGTTTGAGGCCAAGACACAGGATGCAGTTGGCTGAGCCTAGCTAAGGGTGCTAGAGGGATAAGAGATTTGCACTATGACTAGGGTGATGCTCTGTTTTGGCTCTCACCCTGTGGATTTACAGGCACTTCACACAGCTGAAGACAGACAGGGCTTGTCTGGTGAGGAACTCACATCCTATGTAAGCCAAGTGCCAGGGCCAGGGTGAGGCACAGCAGACTCCTTGTGACATAGGGGAGGATTTGTCCTAGCAGGAGCCAGGTCTTCACGTGGCACACCTCTGCACAGGGCCATGTGTTGGCTCAGCCCCAGGAAAGTCCATGGTTTAAGAGGAGGGGAAGGCAAATGACTCATGTCACTGCAGGGCTGCCGACCAGGCAGGAGGGAAATGTACAGTGTCTGAGTGGTGAATTGGCTGGGCTGCCAAATTTGAAACACTTCGACTGCCTCAAGCTCGTCAGACTGAACAGCTCATTATTTAGAAGCTTCGTGTCAGCCTGCTTGAGCCAACAGCAGCTCTTCTGCATGCGAAGGGCTGGATTGTTGTCAGGGGAGAGGGCATAAGTTTGTGTTGTGAGGGAATGTTCAGAGGAGAAGGAGATCTGCAGGGGACAAATAACAAGTCCTTCACTGAGCAATGAGGAAGAAACACTAATCAGACAAAGAAGAGAAACCTGCCAGGTTGCAATCCTGACCTAACAACCAATTATAGGATAATATAGCACAGGGTAAACACTAAGTAGGGGATGCTTCTGGATTAATTCCTTTTTGAAACACAGTGATGGTTAAAAAACTTCCGGTATCCTAATTTTAAACTGCCCATCACTGATGTCAGCACAGCCTGTGGTAAATTATCACAGTTGTTAAACTACCTGTGGTGTTTGAATTTGAGACCTGTTTCTAATCCTAATAGGTCACTTTCCAGCTTCTAGTCACTGGACCTCGGTGGATTTCTGGGAGATGAAAGAGCTTACCATCAAAAAGTGTGGGTTTTGTGGAGGGACTTAGAAGCCATGTATATGAGCAAAGCAGATGTAGGGAGACTAAACAGACTGCAGTGTCCATGGAGGACTTAAGTAGTGGGTTCAGGTGAGATGTGAGGGGAAGTTTGTACTGGCTGTGGAGGCAGCATTAGTGTAGATTTCTGGGGAGTCATGCAGTGTCCATCAGTGGAAGCCTTCTTAAACATCTTTCAGGTTAGGACATTGTAAAGGTCTTGTCCTGGCCAGGGAGATTCACTGGGATGGGAGGAACTCTTGACTTCTTTCAAACCCAAATTTCCTATAATTCTGAGTTTCTGGAAGTGAAATGATCTGGGTTCCTGCAGCATTCTCCATGCACTCAGTGCTCGAGTCCTGCTCTCCATGAAGGCTATAACATAACACTCAGTGGAGTGCAAGGAAATGAGAAAAGCATTTCACCCAAATCTGGGGCACTGTAGAGAGGCAACAGTAGAAAGGGGACAGACCAGACAAAAGATTTGCAATTGTCCAAATGGGAATGGAATGCTCAATTCCATCACTAGTAGCTTTTGCTCTTTATGGATCTCCCCCACGACAGACTCCTGGCTGAGACTGAGGCAGCGACAGCAGATGAGACAGGACTAAACAGATCTGCCAGGCTGTACTCCTGCCTTAATAGCTCATGCCCTTCATAGTGCTGCTTCCCAGTAGACAGTGCATACTATAGTTTTGTAATTTTTTTGCCTGGTGCCATCGCTGTTCATATTTTAGGAGTTCATTTTCTTGAAATTATTTCTGCTAAAAGCATTACCAGAAGGTCCCTTGGCACTGGCAAGTGTTTGCAAAGGCTGAATTGTGTTGATCAGCATTGCAGACAAGCCCCATTCCTGCAAATTAAATCAGAGTCAGTGCTGCTGAGTGGAGTAAGAAGAGGTAAGGCAGGTATGAGTGATAAAAGAAGGAAGCACTGAGTTATTTGGCTTTGCTATGATCACTTTAATCAGTGGTTTTCAGGAACAAGTTGTATTTTTCTTCAGGGCACATTACCAGTGTTGTAAATCATCATTCCTCAGGGATCAGCGAGGCTGATGTTATTTACTTGTTGGAACCAGAGTGAACAGATAGAGACTTACACATTTACTTTACAAAATCAATCTGAATCAGAAGCCTTCTTCCACCTCATGAGGCAAAATCTGAAATCCAGGTCTGGATTTTGCATTTGTATCTCGCTATGACTAAACTGATCCTAATCTTCCAGTCTGGGGAAGAAAATAGAAAGCCTAGCTGTCATTTAGGCTACCTGTTCTGCTTGTGCACTTCCATTTAGTGAGCCTTAACAACAGCTTCTCTTTCTGAACACATTAAGACAGTCTCATTATAACATAATTATTTTGTGGAAAGACATGCATCTTGTTGCCTCATCCCAGAGCTTCTGGAGGAAAAACACTAATGCAGTTTGTGCAGTTTGATTATCATTGTGGTGACAGTTGTTTTCCCATTTAATTTTGACTTTGCTTTCAGTCTTTGGGAACAGAGTGATGGCTGGAGCCCCCCCCCTCTTTCAAGATGCCATGCTGCAGCTAGGAAATATTTAGCAAGGCACTGGGGCAACAGAACAGACACATAAAAGGTGCATAATGAAATACAATGAATTGCTGGCAAAAAGATCAGCCAATTAATGCTTTCAGCTGTTGCAGCACAAAAAACAGACATATTCCCTCCCCCAAAGGTAGATCAAGTGCTGTTATGAATTCCTAAAGCCTCTTTAGGGAATTTAAATGCATCCTCCAGCTCTAAGCTGTAGACTCACGTAGCATTCCAGCAATAATATTTTCCCAAGGATGAACCGTTCCTGAACAGAATGGCCACTGAAGTGCTTTTCATATGTGAGGGATTTCAAGTTAGCAGGAGCTTATGGTTCTATAAGTAAGGTATGTATCATCTGTTGGAAAGCTAAGCATTTCCCCAAGAAGTTTTTAAAAAATCCTGTGAAGATGTTTTCAAATTTTGAGTACAAATCCAGGGTTTTTTCTCTTGTCTTTGTTATATAGTTATGGGCACAGGGTGAAGAAGGAATACGAAGTCTAACGCGGTTTTATTTTTTTTTTATTTTTCTCTAAGGAGGAATACTGCCTTATTTTGTTTCATTACTTTAAAAGACCACAATCCTTTTCACTGAAATGGTCTTTAGAGCAAAAACTTGTTTCAGCAAGCTCCATGCACATCCTCAGTATTTTGGAAAAGAACAGAAATGTGCTTTTTAAAAAGACATGCTTTTAGAAGTACCTTGTAAATAACTTTTAAGGCTGAACCAGAGCCCTCCCTGCTATAGGTCTGTGCTGGTGAAAAATGGCTCGTGTGAATGAGATTGTCCAGCAGAGACAATGCAGCCAGTGCCCAGGCAGAGGCAGGAACCTGGCAATTGCCTCCCACTGGCAGCACGTTGCTGAAATAGTATGGGGAGTTTGAACTAAATCTGCTGGAGATTCAGGGGTCTTCTGGGAAGGATGCTGAAGACGGCAGGGAGCTGCAGGATGTCTCCTTTTCAGGAGCAAATGCCTTTTGTACAATCATTTTAGACCCCCTCTTGGCTTCAGTGCCCTCCCAACAACAGTGAGGCTGATTATTTGTGCTAATGTCCTCATCTCTGGTGAATGATATTGCTGCTATATTTAATGTGAGAGAGGGTTATTACAGTATTATCTAGAATGAGCCATAACCATTATGGGTTGCTCTCTGTCTCAAAGCTAGTTTTAATTAAAACTGCCAATAACTTTTGAGGTGTTTGACTTCTGGAGTTGAAACAAAGGAACAAGATGCTCACATAGTTTCATTTGGTTGTACATTGAATTATTAGAAGGGTAGAATCAGGTTCACTGGAAGCTGAGCCCTGTAGTTTCCATGCTGGCTGTGAGAGTCCATCAAAGCCTGGTGAGAATGGCTTTCCCAACACATGTGTGTATTTGGGAGCAGGTTGTAATTTCCACAGGCCCATGGAATAAGTTGTTGTCCTCCCTCACTCCACTCAATTTAATTTTATGATAAGCCAGAACAGTGGGATTTCATCTTGTCTGGAATACCATTTGATCAAACACCTTGCTTGCCAGAAATAATGAACTGAGTCCTCAGCAATTGCTTGGTCTGAACTAGGTGCAGGGCATTTTCCTGCTCCCTCCCAAGCTTCAGCAAGTCTGCACATCACATCTACTGCTTTACTAACACGTGTGACAGAATATGAGGTTGTGTCTCCCTTTACTTGCAGCAAGCAGAAAATCGCTTCACAAGTGTGCTATTAAAAGACTAAAATGAGCATGCAATTAGAGATCAGAGAAGCCTTCTGCAGGAAAGTGCTAATTACTCCAATCAGAGATTTCTGTGTCTCTCTTTACCTGTGCACATCAAAGTTCAAGCTTTTGATAGTCACAGTAAACTTGGAAAACCCATTTATATCCATACCTGATGGTTGGTATAAGCGACAAAACTGATCTCCTTTACTTAGACCTCTGCCCATGACATCAATATGCAAATGCAGCAGAGGTGAGCTCGGGGCTTTAGCTGACCCTGAATTCAGGCAATCTGCAGTTGGATACACTCTTTGGTTTGAAATTATTCCCCCTTTACCATGTCCCTCCTCCAACCTCTCACCTTGTGAGACTGCGGATATGCTTGATATGTTACAGGGCACATTTCTAAGAAGGGAAAGGGAAAAAGGTCTGGAATTTCATGCACATTAACACAGTTTTGTGAGGAGGGGACCACTTCACCCCTGGAATAGAAAAGGAATAATATAGAATTAAATAACTTTTTTCCCCCTTTCTCTGCCTATGCTTTGTCTCCTGAATATCACCTGGTACATGACAAGTTTTCTCTCAAAATGTAAGTCCCTGGGCAATTCCCCCACCTCAGGCACCGGTGGGTTTCCACTATTCACTAACACCTTCCATGTGCCAGTATGCTTAGTGCTGTAATCCCTACCTCCAGGAGAAAAATCATCCCAGATTTACCCTTATAAGAGATTCATGCTCAGATTTACAGCCCATTTTTTTCCTTGGAACATAGAGACAATCCTACACTGTTACATGGTTTGAATTATCTGGAACCCTAGCAAGTCATCCATGCAATGCATCCATTTCTGCAATGACATGATTAGAGGCTTTTGTAAGAAACAGTATGAACCTTGGCTTTATTTTGGTATCTAATCAGTGCACATTCAATCAGAATTATCACTGTAATATGATGAAAAAGACACCATATTTGTTTGGGAAAATACAGGCAGGCAACAATGGTACGTGTAAATGATACTCATTCTTAGCTGTGCCATGAAACCATTTTTTCTCAGCCTGAAACTTCAGTCTCGATTTCCTCAATAGCCAGTTCTTTCATTTTGTTCTCCTTGTCCAGCCTTAAAAGTTATTTACAAGGTACTTCTAAAAGCATGTGATTTAGGCTACTCTAATGCTTGGTTTGTTGTTGTCTCATTAAATTGCCTGCTGACCTGCAAGCAGTGGCCAAATCAGACTGAAATTAAAAAGGTGGTGGAATATGCCCCAGTCTCTCCTCAATCAATACCAGCCTAAATTACTGCAAACCTGGAGCCATGGTGTATGTAATACATCATTTTGTAACCCCATAAATTGCTTTTAGCCAGTCTCTTCTGATTTCTCTTTAATGGCCTTTCAGCTAAGATCAAGCATAGCATCGGTTTTGCATCAGCTGTGTACCCTACCTGGGGACCATCTCACACTGGCATGGGGATGAGCTCAGCCAAATTGTTATAACCCCTTGATGCTGGTCATTTGGAAGTTGCTCTGAGATACCTCACCTCTGCAAATCACATTCAGAGAGGCAGTACTTGCCTGCCATGGACTGTGAAGTCCTGCCCAGGGCTGGGTTCTTACTTATCTCATCCTTCTTTTAAGAAAGTAAGGAAGAGAAGTGGAGAGATGATGTTGAAATTTGTTACTTAACCCCTGTATTACAAGCCCCAAGGCACTAGCCCTTGTCATCTTTTGACTAAATGGAGCAGTTTCAATCCCCAGCAGGGATCTCCAAAAGCTGTGGTCCTGCAGACCTCTTGTCGTGGCTTCAGAAACCACAGCTGGGGAGGCGGCACCCTGAGCAGTGCATCTCCTGCTCCTGGATCATCCCCTTCCTTGCACGGAGCTGTGTGTGACTGGAAGAGCAGGTGTCAAGCCTCCCCTCCTCCTGAGACAGCCCCGCGGCTTGTGCTGAGATGGAGGATCCTCGCCATCTGCTAATGTTGCTGGCCTGGCCATGCCACTCTGCCCAGCAGGGCTGTGCCTGTGTCACAAATCCCACTGCAAGAGAGGTGCTGATCTGTCTGTGGAGCAGCCGCCTCTGCAGCTGGGGGTATCACGGGCTCTGAGGGAGCAGCTTGATCCCTTCTGTTGGTTCTTCCTTGAGGCTGTGTCCACAGAATTATTTTCAAATAATTTCTAAGAGAGATAAATTAAGCCCAACCCAACCAGAGGCAGGAGCAACAGTGACTCTTCAAACTGGACTCTTGCTTTTTGATGCCTCTCCCCCTTCCAACCCCTTTTCTGGGGTTGTTCGCATAATGATCCTGGTTTCAAGAGACACTTTCTAACTTCCCAGGAGCTGTGCTGCAGAGACATCTGCTCTGGGTGCAGCCCTTTCAGCCAGCCAGCCACCCTTCCTGTGACACTGACACGCTCCCACTTGCTTCTGGGGTGACCAGCTGGGGACTACCAGGATCCTTGCTTCAGCAAACGCAGTATAAGGAAATTGGAAAGATTATATAGACCTCCATCAAAAAGAAAAAATACACAAGAAACTGATGAGAACTTTAGGAAGAAAAGGTTTAACTTTGGTAAAGAAAAGATGTGTCTGTGTATACTTACTGAACTGCCAGTTATCTTTGGCAGTGAGACCAGCTGTTCTCTTAGCTTTTCTGTTCCACTTTTCCCTGGTGATTGTCTTAAAGAGCTATTGGGAAATCTTGGAAGAACTATGGAAGTGGGTGTAACTAATGTACAGCCTTGGTCTGTGTTGGTGCAATGTGAAAATAAAGTGATTCCCTGGACTGGGAGAGATTTTATGAACTGAATTACTCATAACATGCTTAAAATTTGTTGACTTTATCTGTGCAACTTTTAACACCCTGAAATGTGAATGTAGGCTGCAAAGAACTCAAAACACTTTCAGATGTTCAGAGATGGTCAGAGATCAGATTTCCCTATCAGAACTATAAAACACCCCCTCCTTCCACCAAAACACAATGTTTTTAAAAACATCTTAGTAGGAAAAACATGCTTGCTATTGGAGGGCAGAAATGCAAATGTCCTATTACAAGTTAGCTTTTTAAAATGAAATGAAAATTTCCATTTTGGTTTGTTTTCAGTTTTCTCAAGGAGAATGCCAGCATTTTCCCACTGGAACCACTGCCTTACTTCCAAATGATTTTTAGCTTGGAAGAAAACTAATTTTTCTCTTGGGACAGTAGTTACAGGGTTGGTCTCAAAGAAAACAAAACACTTCTGAGACTGGGAGAAAATGCCCTCTTTGCTGCATAAGCCACTTGTATCTTTTCACATAAAGAAAGACATAAAGGGCAGCACGTGTGTTGGAGCAAGACACGTGCAAGCAGTGGCAGAGCAACCTGTGAGTAATTTGCTTTTATTTTTCTAAGCCCTTCGAATCAGATGCAATGCAAAACAAGTCAGCATGGGATTTCCCAGCTCTGGCTGCTGAGGGAAAAGACAGTGTAAACACTGAGAGGCTACTTTGAGGTTTGCTGTACTTCTGCTGCCTTTCATCAGGAGTTGAGGGAGGTTTCAAGGTGACAGAGAGAGGCCATTCCTGGGGCCTTTTCCTCCTGATGGGCTTCAAGTGGATTAAGAGTTGCCCAGAAGTCACTGCACTTCACAAGAAATGCAGTCCTGTGTGCAGAGATGTTTCTGCTGGGTTTGGAGGAAGGTGCCACTTGTCACTGTTACTTGCTAGAAGGAGTCTTAAAGTTCCCCAGATCTTCTGCAACTGAATAAAATGCACATCAGCTGCAGAACTGATCCCTTTTCCTTTTTTTCTGAACATCAGGAGCAGCATGCTGTAGGTGGCTAAGCCCTGATGCCTTTTTACATCTCTTTAATTGAGACTGCAGTATTTAAAACTTTCTGTTAATAAGAGTGAAAAGGCCTCTTAATTAATAGAGCTTGTAATAGCCACACTGGCATACAGAGCAAAATTTGACAAGAGGAATTACTGCTGCAGAAACATAATAATGAACTGATGTGCAGATCACAGTCCTGATAGGCATAATGTACTGCATCTGGTTTCAATTTGCAGGTTTGACCTTTCACCAAAAATGAATTTTAATAGGCAATTGACTTAAATAATTGGTATGCATTCTAATCAATACTGGAACGTGATGGTTAAGCGGTTAAAATAATTGAGGTGTATGAAAGAGGTTTTTAAAGATTTTCAGATTCCAATCAGAAGGATGATGTTTGTGGAGATTGGAGCTCAGGTCCATGGCTGTGTTATCACTAAAGCACCTTGTGTGGCCATCACTTCAGCAAAACTTCTTTCCTCCCTCCTGGAGCCCACCCAGCAGGGAGAGTGTTCTTGGACCCACAGTGCTACCTCCTTCTGCTTTTGTCTAGGGTTATGAATCTGAGTATGATGCTGTGCTGTCTGGATTGCTGTGGGAGGGAGAATCCAGGTGCACATCCATGCTGGGTGCACATCCCTCTCAGCTGCCCTGGGCTGGCCACACACAGGGGTTTCCAGGCTCCAGTCCTGCAAGTAGTTCCTGTGTGGTCTCAGTGAGCTCATGTGCTGCATGTGCAGAGCAAAACCATGTTTTGGCAGAGAATCGTTTATGCAGTGGTCCACAAGAAGGTTCCCTTTGATTGTAAAACATGGTTGTTACTCTGAATTTCATTTGTAATGCCTGGGTAAGAGTAGGAGATGCCTCATCACACCCAGCAGCAAGCACTGACAGGGAGGTAGTGCTGGAGACTGCTGAGGACATGTCCTTGCTTCTGAAGATAATGCAAACTAGTTTAACTCTGCACATTAAAAAGAAGGGCTGAAAAGTGAAGGTTGTGGCTGCTAACCAGCCCTGCTGGCCACCACACTGGGTGACAACGCTGAGCTCTGCTCTTCCTGCTGCCCTCAGCCCAGGACAATTGTGCCACTGATTTATGAGACACACCAGAGTCCAGGTTGTTTTTCCATCACTGAGGTGTAGAGCAAGACCCAGATACTTTTGTTACATCTCATGTATTATTGTTTTTTTAGTGCAAGATGTGTGCTTTGCTGCTGAATTGACCCCCAATATTTTTACAGTTCTACTGTATAGAAATTTTTTTCTTTATCCAGAAAGAATAAAAACAAACCCAAAACACCAGAAGTATTTCCATTTGGATGCTGTACCAGCCCTTTCCTCTAGGTTGGCCTCTCCTCTCTCCCCCATGAAGGAACACAAATGATTTGTCATGAAACTCACACAATTTCCTCCCTGGGCAATCCAGAAGAGTGAGGGTAAAAGCTTTCAGGTGTAGATGGGCTTTTTGATGCATTTGAATGCAGGGCACCTGACAAATCCTAAAGGGCCATGAGTTTAAATAAGGCTCTTCCCCAACTCAGAGGGCTGGTGGTAGGTGAGGAGTTCAGGTTGAGAGTTTGCAGGATGAAGCGCCTTTGTAAAGAAGGTGACTGGACTGGCTGTGGAAAGAGGAGTTACTTGGGAGCCTGGATGGTAAGTTTGGGTGATGTCTAATCTGGTTTTTCTTATGCGTGGGAAAGCTGCTTTCTTGTGGGGCTCAATTTCTTGTTGATGAGCAGGAGCGAGCTTACTTAGGCAAAGCAAGTGAGAAACCAAAGCTGCTTAAATATGGTGAGGGCTTTGGCCTTTTGGAGAACCCGTTTGGAGAGAGAGGGCTGAGCTAGTGTGAGGTCTTGTGGTTCAAGCAGGTTTCAGTAGAGCTGCTCCAATTGATGCCAAGGGAGTCAAATGTTGACTTGAGTTTGTAATGAGGAGAGATTTCCAGGTATCAAGTGCAGCACTGACCCTGTTGGTAGGTGTCAATGTGTTCTGTGTCCTGGCACAATTTCCCTTCTGATACAGATTTTTATGAGGAAGAAGAGACTGAGCTGGAGAGCTGATTAATGTGCCTGTCTCTGGTTGGGGGAATGGAAGGGGAAGGGCTGTAGACTCCAGCTCTTGCATTTATAATAGATTTTTCCTTTTTGTGGTTTACTTGTCTGCTTTTCTGTGGCTGCAGAGAGAAATTTTGTGGAACATATCCATGCATGTTTCAGCTTATCAGGAAACCTTATAGAAAATAATAAACTCTGGAATGTAGTGCTTTTGCTGTTGGTTAAAGCTATGTGATAAAGGAACTGGGTACCTTTGGGGGAGGTGAGATGAGCTGCCTTGCAGTACTTTTTGTCTGTCTGTTGAGGCTGGCGGTGTCTGGTGGGGATGGGACAATGTCCAGGGAGGACCATGACATTTCTGGGGACCACAGGCTCTGTGGTGTGTGATGCTGGTGTGCACGAGGGCAGTGCAGAGAAACCCCACACCCCCAGGGAAGAGCTGATCATGCCATAATGGGTGCTTCACACCAGGCTGTGTCTTGCTCTCAGCAGAAGAGTAGAGGTTTGCTGCGTCTTCCAAAGCTAAATTTAAGAGTTTATTTGCAAAGAGATGTCTCTTTTTTTAGCCCACATTAGTTTCTCGGTCTGCTTTTGCTGTGCAGCTGCATGTACAGCTGTACTCGGGTGATGAAGTGGGCAGCAGAGGGCGGTGTGGGGATCAGCAGGGGTGTGCAGTGGTTGTGCCCAGTTCATGGGAGGACTCTGAGCTCTCCTTGGGTTTAAAATGAGAGGGAAGGGTAGGAAATTTGGTCTCTGAGACTGGTGTGATGCTGATTAGCTGCTGCAGTTGTTCTGGCATGGTCCCAAGGATCTTCTGCTGTCCCTATGGCTGGCACCAGTGTCTGTGCTCACTCCAAACTGTGTAAGGCTCAATCCCACCTGGGAAACCAGTATTTTAAATGCAAGCTGACTCAGTGATGGTGTAAATTCAGAACACAGCCTCCGACATGGCTGGACATGCAGCAAGCTGGGGCTGAGCACCATCTGACTCCAAATGAGATTTCTCTCCTCTTTCATCTGCTCTTGGTGTCAGAGTTGGACTCTTATAAGTAGACTGAAAAGTGACAGCAACATTATTGCCTGTATTTTAGCAAATATTTCATGCTTATAAGGTGCTTCTCTTTATTGTAAAGTGTGGGTAGGAGCTGAAGGACTGTGAGGAGAGAGATGTGTTTTGCACAAGTTTTTTTTTTTTTAAATTGGAAATTTTGTGAAATAAAAAACTGTTTTAGCTCTATTTACTCTCAAAATGGAACAGCTGCCAGCTCAAATATTTTTGTGCTGCTCCTGTAAATAAGGTTCACAGGTATGACTGATACAGCAATTTGTCATCATGCCAAGTGGCTGCTCCACTCCAATTGCAGTTTGATCCCTATGCAGAATAACTTCTTTAATATATAGGGGAAATAATCATAGCTTGTTTTCCCAGGATATCCCTTCTCTGGAAAGATAAAGAAACTAAATCCTTCCATCAAACCATGTTTCTACCTTATTAATGTGTGCTGCAGACCCTTTGGTGGAGTTGCTGTTCCCAGGCGTGACCGAGATGAACAGTCAGTGGATGGCAGATGGGCCTGACACAGACAGAAAGGTGCAGGGGGAGAAATTTACCCTTTTCTCTTCAAGTAACTGGACATCCTCAGCAGTGCATCTGTCATAATGCTGCTGAGATAATCTATCTTCTACAGCCTGAAATCTGATAGGATTTGAGACTGACAGTGTGGAAAATAGAAACTGTCTTGGCATTGCACAGACTGGCAGGGAAGCCTCTTCCTGGGGGTGGGATTGACAGCGTGGTAAAACCCATTACCCTGGACCCCAGCCTTGGCTTGCTGGGGTTGTGCCTATGTAGACAACACTCCTGATTGTGATGGCTCAGGTGAGCAGTTGCCATATGTTGAGGATTGCAGCTTTCAGGGCTTTTGTGGTACCGAACTGCTCTATGGAACTCACTCAAAAACTGCTTTTTTGCAGCTATGCATCATGTACTCCAACTGTTCTCCAGTGCTAAAACAACGCCTGGAGGAACAGTACCTTCTGGAAACATCACTTCAGTCCTATATCTTCTGGAAAGTTCATTGCTGCATTGACAAAATTCAGTTTTTATTTAAAATGATTAATGTCTATGAATTTAATCAAGGCGTATTCACACAGCGGTGGCTTTGCTGTAATAGCTCGATTTTAAACAGCTTGTGTCCTGATGCGTGAGGTGTGTTATATGATTTGACAGCAGTGACATTTATATTTGTAATTACTAAATGGTGACAACCCATTGGAAAGTCTGCCCCACTTGAGGGAAAGAAAGGGATGGAAATGGATGGCACTGAAAAGCATGAAGTGTCAAAATACATCAGTGCATCCTGAGAATAAAAAAGCCAGGGATAACATTCTCCTACCAATAAAATACATGCATGTTCCCAAATGAATTGCTGAGTTTTAATTATTTCTTTTGTATTTGTGAAATATTCTCTTCCTGCTTATTTCCTGGCACAGTTACCTCTCCATTTCATAGCACAGGAGCATCTCGAAAGCAGAAGATGTTGTGCCTGCAAGTCATGGGCCTCTTGGGGTTTGATTATGGACTGCTGAAATATTGGGCAAGTCAAGCTGGAATAGAAAACCCAAATCAGATATAAATCTTGATAAATTGGTCAGGGGAAAATATGTTTGGAGCTGCTGTTTTAAAAGTGCTGAGATGTAGGATAAATTTTATCAGCTGGTAGAAACTATTTTGAAAGTGGCTTTAGACTATTAACACTTTGCAGATATGATCCCTCCCCCTGCAAGAGGAAACTTGATATTTATCAAAGCACCCCAGAGTGGGTTAGTAGTGAAAGGTGATATCCTAAGGCCTCCTGGTAATTAATGATACTTATCTCCTAGTTAACAGTAGCTGTTGGATGAGATTGGTCCCAGGATGGTGCAGGTGTAGTAAGAACAGGGAGATCTAAATGCAATTAATAACTTAGATGGTGCTGCTGAGGTGCCTGGTGACACTGGGCTGTGTTTGTCTTTGACACCAATCTCCTTTTCTCATCTGCTTGGTCTATTAGAGCATTTCCAGTACAGTCTGAGTCTGTCCTGGCTGTGCAGCAATGCTTAGCGGGAAAATGGACTTTGTTGGACCTGTACAACATGCATAAACCTCCTGCAGAACTGTTCCTCCGGCAGATCTAACACTTTCCACTCCAGCCAGCCCTCCAACACCTCCAGCTGTTGCCCAGCTGGGGGTTGAGCATCTGGCTTTGATGCAAGCAGCATGGACAGGACCTGTGGACAGATACGGCCAGCAGCATGGGGGAGAGGCTTTTCCGTATTAGCTGGGTTATTAAGGCAAGACATCAGGTTCTAGAGGTACCCCAGGTCATGGGCAAGGTGGTCTCCAGAGCAGGTGGGAGTGAGCTGTGAGAAATCAGGGCATGGGCAGTCCCAGCTTGAGCAAGACTGTGTATCAGAATATGGATGAAAAATTTCTGGAATGCCAGGGGCCAGCACACAGACAACACAGAGCACTGGTTGTGGGGAATAGTGAGAACCCCAAAACAGGAGCCTCATTCCTCCTGTCAGGAGTGGTTAGATCAGAAGTGTCCCATGTTAGAGGAAGGAGTTTGCCTCTGGGGTCTCCCAGCACAAGCTGTGGGGGAATGGCTGATCTGGGGGCTTTCCAGGAGCTCTTGCATGGTAACTACAGTTGAGAATGATGGTGTACACCAGTCTTCATGGTGTCCAAGGTCTTAGCAGTTTTAGGTTTTTGGATTGTTTTTGTTTTGGGGTTGTTTTTTTCCAAAGCTACAGTTGCTGGAGAGGTCTCACTGTGAATAACTGCCTTGTGACTTCCTCAGGTTCATGTTGCACCTGGAATTTTTCTGATAGTCATAATAGATACCTTTCCTTTCCTTGTGTATTGGATTTATCCTTTGCAGGTGCTAATTTATACTGATTACAGCTCATCAGTCTTGCATCTTGTCTGACACAGGGTTCCTTATGCTTTCTGAGTTTCTGAAGCAAATGTGTATTGACAGCTCTCAATGAATCCCACAGCACAAGGAGGTGCATGTGATGCCAAATCCTTGCAGAACACTCAGTCCCAGATAGTCCCTGACAATGTCTAACAGTTTTATACTGAAGTAAATGTTTCATTACATTAATCTAACAATGGCAAAAGTAGCACAAGACTTATGATAGTCGCTTTGCCAAAATAAAAACACTATCAAAAATAAATGACCTACCTATCATCTTACCATGGGCTTTTCAGTAAGTAACAAAATCTGTCCTTTAGATAAGACTGAAGTCCTCTTCCCCAAGTGTTTTTCTATTTTTTAATCAAACTTTTATCAGTACTTATGTAAAAAGATGTCCATAATTCAAAATGAAAAAATGAAATATTTAGGTAAGATTAATCCTGAAAACATCACTGCTTTAGCTGCACAATCATTCATGTTATGACATGGATATATTTGTTTGGCAACAAAACTTTCCTTGTTTTCCTTTGGAAAAAATCTAGTTCCATTGCAGCTTAAATTATGAAAGTGGAGAGAAAGGATAAGTTTTGAACAGAAATGATATGGGAATAAAAGCTGATGGCATTTAAACCAAAGGTAAAATGCTGTATGTCTGGCACAGGAGTAAGAATAATTAGAACTGTCATATTTTGAAGGTGGTCCCTGACCATATGTACCTACTTAGTGCAGCTGTACACGTTGCTGTCTGCGATGTCCCTGCAGAAGCAGCAGGATAGCACAGTCATGTTGCTTTTCTCAGCCTGGGAGAGATATTCTGATGGTCCTCTTCATCCTGGGATAGGTTAAAACTTGCAAGAACTACTTGAAGGGCATCTTGACAGCAAAGAAGGCAGTGATGTCTCCAGGGTACCCCTTGGTACCTGGCAAGTGCCTCCATCCCATGTGTTCTAAAGCCCTGTGCTCCCGTGCCATTTTGTGATGGACCCACTGTGGAGCTCACACAGAGCCCATCACCACCTCCAGTAGATTGCACGTGCCCAGCTCTGGAGACTCAATTTCATCCAGCAGTGTCCTGAGGCTGGGAGATATTTTGCTCACTTGTCTATAGTCTTTCCATATGTAAAGCCTGATTTCTGTTGTGGCAACCTTGAACTTTTGCAGTGCCTCATCTTCCAGCTAAAATGATTCTGTCTGGCAGGAGTCTGGTGAGGCACTGAGCTGCTTACAAATGCATAGCTTGTACCAATAAGGGAAGTTAATAATTCCTCAAAACCATGCAACAGTTTAGTCAGCTGTTTGTTTTCTTGTTGGCTTTTTAGAGGTGAAATTTACTTAAAAGGCATTGTGAAAATTATACCCTCTCCATTTTGGGGTGACTGGTGCACAGACTGAGCTTGAGTATTGAGGGGGGTGAGTGACTGGCAGACATTAGTACTCCTTCAAGTGCGAGGTCCTGTAAATCCTGCTGGGAAATAGATATGGAATAGGAAGGTTTCACTGAGTGACTTCATGAGTGAAATAAAAACCCACCCAGATCTCAGGCAGGTGGAGCCACATGGCTCTTTCAGAACGTGTTGAATTCACATCTTGAGACAATCAACTGAAAACAGGGCTTCAAAGGAGTACAGGGGCATGGGGCTAATGGGGAACAGCTGGCACACTGAGCTCAGGTAACTGTGCAATAAATCTCTAGTCCAGAAGATGCAGCAAATATCTGTCATGTCTCTACGGGTCTGGGGACTAAAGTACAGCAGGTCTGGCAGGTTTTGCAAGCTCCAGCACTAGCTGTTCTGTCTCCTGGGGTCAGATGTGGCTACTGCTTGGTACACAGCTCTGCCCTTTTACAGGTGATTTGGAACAGGCCTGATGAATCTGGCTAAATCCTGAGGATGCCTTAAACACCTTGCAAAGTGAGGGGGTGGACCATGGCACTGAAGAAAGGAAAGCTGTTCTCCTGTCACCTTGATGAGCAGCAACTGCAGAAGCTCTGAATTATCCCTGTATGGTGGGGACACTGTACTGGATGCCAAGCCCAGACTTCCCCATCCTTACTTGGCATAAGTTTATGCCCACTTTGGAGAGCGAAGCAGTTGTACAGAACGTGAAAGCAAATGAGCTCTCAGGTGCTGTGTTTTTCTGATTTATCCATAGGAAAGAGCATCCTGATGTCATTCCCACAGGGGCAGCAGCTGAAATCAGTTGCTGTATTTACAGCTTGTGGTGCTCTGCAGCATGACCTCTGCTCTGTGGCAAAACCCCTTTGTGATGCAGGATGGAGCTGGAATGGAGATAAATTAAAGGCCTGAGGGTTTTATTAAACTAAGTATGAATGATAAAACTGCACTGGCATTTCTGCAGTTGTATTATTTAACATAAGACTCAATTAGTTTTATTCTGGCTCTAAATTTTTAATTTTTCAGTTTGTTAAACTTGCTTCCTCCCTCTTCTGAAAAACTTGCAATTACTTCATGAAAATATTCAGTGATGAGGAAACTGACAAATAGGAACAGCTCTGCAGATGCTACTGGGGCTGTTGGTATCAACACCAATTGCTGTGTGGGGTCAGGGAAAAAGGGAAGCAGCTGAAAGTTTTAACTGAGTGTCTTGGCTCAAGGAAGGATCCCAGTCCTATTCAAGGAACTTGTAAGCAGGTGGGATCTATTTAATAAGGGATGTTTATTTTTGCCTCTTCTCTGGGAAAGCTTTTCCAGACTTGCCCTTATCTAATACTTGGATATTTAGCTAATGAGTTTGTGCTGGAAATTAAATGCAAAAATTCTTCTTGGGTCCAAACTGCTTTTTGCCTTGCAAATTGTTGTTGGAAGCAGGGGTCACTCAAACTCATGGGGCTCTCAGGGTAAAAATAGGCAGGGTCTGATACTGATAATCTCCTTGATCTATTCCAAGACTGCAACTGTACCACTGGGCTTTCATTTGCAAACTGAAATGAGTTATTTTTAACCTTCTTTTGACAGATTAACTAAACACCTATGGGTTTCTGTACCTGTTACAGTCTGAATGACATCTTTTGTGAATTGGGATGCCTGGGCCTGAGCAATGGCACCAGTCTCCAGCTTCTCCTGAGCAGACCCTCTGTAATAATTGCAGAAACTCATTAGCTGCTCTTGTGGCCCAGTCACATCATCAGCTTGTTCTATCAACAAATACATAAAGGTTATCTTCCCAGGAGCATCTATTACACTCAAATAGAAACTAATTTTTTTTCCTGTGGGTTATATTTTTTCCTATCTATTCCAACAATTTGGCTGAAAGGAATACCTTGATGTTTCAGGATCTCTGCTGGTACATGGGAGACCGGCAGTAACTGTGTGTCTGAGAAGCATCTCAGGATGAAGGATATCATGCCAAATTTGTCAATATTGCCCAGCAGTTCTGACTCCTTGACAGCAAGTCAGAGCAGCTGTCTTAAGGTTTGTGTTTGGCTGCTCTGTGTGTTGAGATGGAAGGACTATGCTATGGATGCTGGGAAGATGCCTCCATGGTGATGCTCTCTCCTTGTGGGGGTATTTCTACAGATGCTGGAGGGAAGGCTGGTGTGGCCTTCCCAGCCTTTGCTTTACCTGATTTAGGAAACAGCTGGTTATCTGGGGTGGGAATTTGAATGCAAGAAGATGACAGGGTAAGAGGAAACAGCCTCAAGTTGCACTGGGGAGGTTTAGAATAGATGTTAGGGAAAATTTCTTCACTGGAAGGGTGGTCAGGCATTGGAACAGAATTCCCAAGGAAGTGGTGGAATCACCGCTCCTGGAAGAGTTAAGTTGTGGCACTTGGGGATATGGTTTAGTGGTGAACACTGTGGTGCTGGGTTAATGGTTGGACTTGATGGTCTTAGAGGTCTTTTCTAACCTCAGTGATTCTACGATTTTGATGTGGATCTAGGTTTTACCTCTGTTAATGGCACCTGACTGCTTGCAGACTGTGCTGTTACCTTTTTGATAAGGAAATCAGGTGTCTGTCTCTCCTCTCAGGAAGACTTTGGAGGAGGCATTGTTGTGACTGGAGTGTGTGGTGCTGCTTGGGTTTGCACAGCCCAGTCTGTCCCTTTGCACTTCAAGTTGAGAAAATTTAAAGCTATTTAAATAATAATTATGGCAATTCTCCTGCCAAGTCAAATACAAAGAAAGTATGTTGTGCAGCCCTTCTTAGGCAACAGTAGTATTGAGTGGTGCTTCATAGGTCAGGTGGACTCAAGTACCCAAAATTGGCCACTTGTAGCAAGGTACAGTTGATTCTTTTTTTTTTTCCCTGCACTGGATGAAGCAACACACAAGGTATTCTCTCTAATCATCAGGTCAATTCCTGTGAAAGAAAGTCTGATCAAACCCTTAATTTTCTTCAATTGATTAGACAGCACTGACATGTTGAGAAGACACTTATAAAGACCACTTCAACCTTAATAAATTTCAGAGAGAAATAGACAGTTCCTAATTTTCCAGTTGGCTACATAGAATTTGTTAGAGCCATATTCTGTGAAAATTGGCTGACCCTAGAGAGCTTCAGGTCTATCATGTTGTGCCTTAACAAAGGGCCTCAGTAAAGCAGCAGATGAGTATCAAAGACATGAATGGCTGAGAGTGGTGGGTGGCTTAAAGTTTACATACTAAAGGAATTGTTACTGCCTATGTGAGTGATCCAGCTCCTTTATAGCTTTTGGCCCTCTCCAGAAAGGGGACCTTGGTCTCAGCAGCAGAAAATGCTAATTGATTCAGCCAGGAGGGGTGTGTTTTGAGTCTGCAAGAGACTTTAATTTTGGCTTGTTCAGGGCCTTAGGAGAAATTCAGTACTTCAATTTTTCCTGTTGGCATCTAGCCACCCAAAAATTGAAAGGGAGCTGTGCAAAGGGCCTGGTCTTTACCAAGGATGTGAGGACCCACATGTCTGAGTCTGTTCATGACTTCCAAGGAGTCTGTCTGAGATGGAGCTGCTCAGGGCACAGTATAAGACATAGATATTTCTGGGGGCACTTATTTACAATGAAAAACCTTTTTCACTGACTTCAGGCAATGGTCTCATTCCTAAATGGAGCAATTACCTAACCAGCAACTGGAATGTGCATGTTCCTCATGGTTTTAATTGGTGGATGTCTTGTTATAAATCTGCCTGATATTGCTATTGACTAAGCTGATACCCACATAGAGGGGACTATTGCATAGTGAGGGTATGTGGAAGGAGAGGGGTGCCTCATGTATGGGGAAGATGCATTCACCTTCCAGCACTGCTCTTGATTCCAATGCTATGCAGAGCTGTGGTATTTGTAGAGCAATCCTTTCAATATTTGTTAAAGGTATCTACAGTGTTGGATAGAGCTTCCTGTTCTGTAGGAATAGAGTTACTGAATGTATGCACAGAGATGTTTCCAATAGGATTATTTTATAAAGGAGAAAATAAACCAAAGCACTATCCAACTTGAAAAACACTGGGTTTTTTCTTGTGTTCTTACTGAATATAAAAATTAAAGCTCTTCTTAAAGAGGAGGTTATTCTTCTATTGCAAGATAAAGTCTGATCTCAGTGTAATTTTTTTCCACTGATTTCAAGGAGCAGTGGATTCTAATTTGTAACCACAAACTTTCTGCTACATGAGTTAAAGAAGTAATTGAAACCTGAACAGGTTATTTCTGGCTGGGGATCTATGGACTTCTGATACTGTAACTGCTGAAGGGGTCATATAATCAGCTGTAGTTGAGCTTTACTCTTTAGGACTTGGGGACTGGTAATTCACTGAAGAGGAAAATGCAAAATTTTTTCAAAATTAGCTTTATTTTTGAGGGCAGATACTATCTTCTCTCTCATATTTTTTTGCCATCAGTGTTGCTGTTGGTGAAAGCAGGTGAGTGAAGGCTGTGAGGAGTGGGGTGGATCCATCAGAGAGGATTAGGAAACTGAATCTGTGGTTTACTTTCCAATTCACTTGTGATGGCTTGAAAATGAATCCAAGTGGAAAAGATAAAGTAAACCAAGTTCTTCTTGACCTAGCAGTTTAAAATCAATGATGAGGAGTGCAGGCAAGCACCTAAGGATCTCACTGTCTTAATGTCACAGGGTTACTTCTGTCTTCCAAAGGTGTATGGGAACACATGATGTGAGAAGAGTTCTGGTCAGGTCCTGGATTTTCATCCTTTCCCATCTTGAGCAATGCATTCTCAAGGACAAGTTGGAAGCACTGGAGTGTTTTGCCTATACTGCAAGTATCACAATAATGAAGACTTCAATTCAAATCACTGCATAACTCCAGGACAATTGGACTTTTTTTTTCATTAAGAGCAAGTAAATTTTTAGGTCTTATGGAGAGAAACCTTGAGCTAAGTATAGCCTAAAGCATTTAAACAGACGGCAGATGAAAATAATGCAATGGTTGCAGCTTTTTTTAATAATGACTCTTAGGGCTTAATTTGTGACTTTAAGGCTGTTGGGGTTGGAAGTCTGAGGACTCCTGAGGTCTGAGGCACATCAATAGCAGTAATAGCTTCTCCATGGATTGATGAGCTTAGCTGAGAAATGAAGGAAACCAGCTGTGTTCAGTAATGATGGTAAATACATCACAACTTCTGAGGGTGCCCTGTCTGCACATATGTGGGAAATATGGGCCTGAACAGTTCAGCAAGGCATCCTGACCTGATATACACAGACTGTAAACGTCAGCTGAGTCAGACTTCTATGTCTCCAGCATGTGCATGTCCTTAAAGCAGGTATCAAGGATGGTTTCCAGGCCCTTTGCAGTGCCCCTCACTCCTACTGTGGTCGTTTTTCTGAATGGAAACTCATGGTCTTGATTAGTGCCCTTGACCCTCCATCTGAGAGCCATCACCTGGAGGCTAATACAGCTTTTACATACCAGAGGGCTCTTCTGGAGATGCACAAAAGTCAAATCTTTGAACATAGATGATTAATGGTAGGGGTTGTAGCTGTAAATCCATGAATTTTGCCCTTAAAGCTGGTAAGGCAATATATCCTGGCTGTCAGGGTGATGGTAATTTGGGCAGGGCTGTTATTGCTAGACTGGAAAGCTGTTCTTTGCAGCAAATAGCTGTATAAGATTCAAACTCCCTCCTCATCTGAATGGAGAAAAAAAAACCCCAACCCATCCTGTTTAGCAGGCAAGTCAGCTTTCCTGCAGTCTGATAAATACTCCAGGCTTGATAGTCTTGCTTCCCCCACAGCAGCACTAGTAGCCATTTGCCAGCTGCTTGCTCTGACCTACAGTCACTGGTGTCTGTCAACACAGTTTTTCAGAGGTGGCAGTGTGAGATCTACAACAATCAAGTAATCTGCAGCATTGCCTGAAGATCTATTAGGTAAACTGAGTGAGGCAAGAGCCAGAGCTGGAAATTGCCTTATGCTTTCAGTCTTAACTGCAAGATGTGTTAGAAAAGGGGGGGTGGCAGGGAAGAATTTCAAATCATATAACACATTCATAAGCCAGGCTACCTAGAAACAGCTTATATGAGAGTGTGTATTTGTACTAATGTTGATTTGATTTAAATTAAAATATAGGAGGGAAACAGTTTTTGAGTGGGCTTTCATGTGCTTTGTGCATAGGAGCAGGACAACTGTGTGTTCCTCTGGCTAAACTAAACTTCAGATTGGTTTCCCAGGTTGCTTGGTGAAGGATTTGCTGGATGCTGTATAAAGTAATATTGTGGCTGGAGGGTTCTGGCTGGTTGCTTCTGAGGCTGGTTTGAGGCTCTATGAGGAACAGGAAGGAGTCTGGGGATTTTGAAGCAGCAAGGGCTGTTGTATCCCACGTAACAGAAATGCAAGGACATGGGTGAATCTTGTGCAACTCCTAGCTGCTCTATCTAATGGCTCTTGTCAGTCCTGATCCTATACAGAAAGGGTGAGCTGGCTCACAAGTGTGCAGCTGAGGTGTCTGCTTGGACCTCCGTACCACCTGTACTTTGTCCAGAAAAACTTTTGATTACCCCAAGACCTGGCTGGGGAAAGAAGTTAGAGCTCTGCTGAATGTGTAGGTTTTTTTCCCACATCCCATAAATATTCTGCAGCAAATAGCAATGGCTATAAAACCAAAATGTGTATGATTTTGTTATCAGCAAAACCCTTGTGCTGTCAGTTGAATTCTCAATCAGAAACTTTGCCAAACCAGCAATTTTTTCATTGTTTTAGCTTAGAAAGTTTCTTGGAAACAAAAATCACACTCCAGAATTAATAAATGCTGATCTGAAAGTTCCCTTTCAAGGGGATGGTGTGCTGGGCAGGAATTCAAGTTCTCTTGTTTGTCTGAGGCAGCGTGTTCTCTTCTAGAGCACTGTGTGCATCCCTGTGCTGCTGTGAGGCAGCACCTGTGCTATTGAGGGTGCCTTCCACTGGGGTCTGGGACACAAGCTGCTACCAGAACTGGGATGGCAATACATGGCTCAGTGTCCAGCTCTGCAAAGCAGCTGGTGCCCTCAGTGGTCTTGCTCTGGGCACAGCTTGCTATTCATTCAGCATCTCCCGCAAGAAGGAGGCTCAGGTTTTTCTTTTCTTTGCCAGCAGCTTTGACACAGTCTAGAAAAGTGGATTTTTTTTCCATTTTCTTGCAGTATTTATTTAGGTAGTGGTTGGGATTGAAAAGCCTCTAAGGACAGAGTAAGAAGGCAGCACAAACTGAATGCATGTTGGCACAAAGAGTGCTGCTGCAATCCTGGTAGCCTATGTTATGGTTTAGGGTTTTTTTTCCAAATGTGCAGTGTAAAGAAGGTAGTAGAACCCCCGTATGTTTTTGGACCTTGGAACCTCTCTGAACCTTTTCTTTCTGACTGTCTGGGTTCCTTAATGTTCCCCATTAACACATCAAGTAGGAGTTGGCCAGCACCAAGTCAGTGGTCTCTCAAGTGCTGTGAGCTTAGGGCTGAAAAAGCTATTTTCTGCCTGACTGTGGAGCTGGTGGCACAAGGCTGTCATCATAAGCCAGAGCTGCTGTGTGGAGGGAAGCATCTCCCAGCTGCTGCAAAACTAAGAGGGAGGTTTGTGACTCCAAAGTCCCTGCTCTGAGTGTCTTTGCTGATCTGATTTTCCCTGGTCTCCCTGTGTTGTCCTTTCCATATGAGTTTGCAAGAAAATCTTTTTGCTTGCATCCTTCTCACTGCCAGCTGTGCCTAAGCTGTCCCGTTGGGATCCTGATATGCAAAACAAACTGGTGATGAATCTGAAAAGCTAATTTCCTACACCCTATTTAGTGATGACACTTAAGGTCAGTAGCTGTCTTGTGTTAGACTCTTAATGAATTTAAGTTAATTTGCCTCTGTCTTTAAGCCAGCCAGGTGTCTTTGCCTGTAATTACAAGGTCTGCATCTCTAGCACACTTATTTTTCTCGTCTTTCTTTGAGCCTTTTGCTCTTCATGTTCCCCTGAACCTGGGTAAGACCAGTGGTCCCTGTAAAACACAACAGTTTAGTGTGAGCTGTCTCCTGAGCTGAGTCTTAGGCTGGCTGTCCCTCTCTTGTCCCCCAGCCTGTGGTCCTAATTATTAATTAGAAGTATCCTCCTGAAATGCCAAACCTGCCTGCCTTGGATGGCCTTTAACCCTTTCTGCTCCCTATCACCGAACAGCTCACCTGATAATCTTGCAACAGATACTCACCATGGCCAGCAAAACCTAAGCCATTGCCATTTAGTTCTTGGCTGATGAATCATGGACTATCCTGAGCTGGAAGCAACCCACATGGGTCATCAAAGTCCACTGGGCTCTGCACAGGACCACCCCAAGAATCACTCCATGGGCCTGAGTGTGTTGTTCAAACCTGTCTTGAACTGTGGCAGTCTTGGTGCTGTGCTTGGTGAGTGAGCCAACAGTTTCCTTGAGAGCAAGTGCAGATTTATTTTCTTTGGGTTATCTTCATTTTTCTTTTTTTCTGTTGTATTGCTTTGTAACTCATAGCCTACAGCAGCAGGTTAAGAAAATGACTCTACTTGGTGAGATGCAGCAGAGCCTCTGGAAAACACACTGCATGGAGGTGATAAACTGATGTCTCTATTTTGTAGAGTATTCTGCGCCTTGTGCTTTGGAGTGCACCTGGCACTGGCTGTTTGTGTTAATTGGGCATCACTGCTGGAGCCCTAAAATGCCTTGAAGACACAATTCAGCCTCAGCTTTCCACCATTTCCTTTTTGTCTCCTTGAGTTAAACAGCCGAAGCCTGCTATGGTGATTTTACATGAGTTGTGTTCCCATGTCACGTTGCAAAGCCTTTAATGCTGCATGGTAAGTTACTGGCTCTGAATAAGGGCTGGTCCCTGGGGTGACAAAGAGGGTGTACTCCACCTCTCTACCCAGGCAAATACACTAATGAAATACATGGATATGGAGGCCTGGGGACATGGTGGGGTTAGAAGTCTTCCTGGAGCTTCAGTTGCTGCTTGGGACCACTTCTCCTGCTGTTACAGGCTCTTCCATCCTTTAGGAAAGAAAGTGACTATTAATCTGTGTCTAGTTAGGGGTTCTCTGCCTTTTTCTGAGACTCTTCATTAGCACTTTGTAGGTCACTCTATCATAATCTACCTCATGTCATCTAACCTTGATTCCTCCGTGTCCAGCTTTGACTTGGCAAAGTTATGCCAGGACAAAGTTTCACACTAGCTGACAATTTCCATTGCCCTTTGCTGTGTGCTGCTGCTAAATCCCAAAGAGGTCTGTGGGAAGGATGTCTCCTAAAAGCTGAGCACTGGGATGCTTTCAAGTACCTGTATAAGTCAGGACAGTGTCTGTGGCCAAGAACCATCCAGCTGTGAAATGCAGCCCAATCAGTGACCATGTGGGATGCACAGGTTGGAGGCAGATATAAGCAAAAAGACCCTGACTTGGTCAGTTTGTGGGCATTGAGTGAGCCCTGTCCCATAGTGAGGCAGGGAGGTGAAGCTGGACCCATGTGTGTGCTCAGCAGCCATCCCTAGGCTGTGTTGGGCTGGGAGAGCCAGCAAGGGGACCCCTCTGGGTGCCCCACAAGGGAAGATGAACCCCAGACCTCTGCAGATACAACTTATTTTCCATCCTTTAATAGCTATTTAGAACGGTGAAGTTGCTCAAAAAAAGGTCTTCACTAATATTGGCTTTAATCTGAAGGAGTTACTGAATTACATTTCTCAATAGTATATTTTAACTTTAAGATATACTGTATTTCAACCTATCAGGAGTGTTGTTTGGATATAAACAAAAATTAATTCCACTGAAACTGAATAAGTATTAAATATTTGGAGTTCATTAAAAGGGGTGTAGGTTATTTTCAAGGAAGCCTGAATTTAGAAAGTAACTGGAGATTTTTAATTGTTTATTGTCCAACCTAGGCCAATTACCCTCTGTAGTCAGCATTAAAATGTATTAGGTAAAATAACTTTCCACAGAAACAGGATAAACACGCAGAAAAGGAAGAGCCTTAGTATATACTTGCCTTAGACTTCAAACAAGCTTCTCATCTGATAAGATAGAGCTGGAGATATTCCTGGAGTGTGACTGCCCCATCCAAAGCCTTTGAAGTCAGTAGTGTTGGGGCGGGTTGTGAGAACATCCATAAAGTACTACCAGGGCCTGCCTCACTTGTCTGAAGCATTTGCCTGAGCACTGAAATTAGTGTTTGATCAAGGAAGAATTTTTGTCATCCTGTCTTGTACAGGACCTCTGTCAACACTGACCAGAGCTTGTAGCAGCCTGACAGCAGTGCTAAACCAAGGGAGTATTTTTCTGCTCTTGGGCTGAGCCTGTGGAATTGGTTGGACTTGAGGGCGCCCAATACCTTCTTCTGACTTAATTACAAAGACTTCTGGAAAGATTTCAGATTGCACTTCTCAAATCCATAGAATCCCTTCTGAAAAGCCTTTGCCCAGTATAAAGTACTGCGAAGCATTTTAAGGACAAAAATCTTTTACTTTCAAATACTATGGGGGTTTAAATCCTCCTCCCACTCATTCCTTGGGCTGTATTTTCTGCAAAGCAATTACCAGCCTTTGCTAATTTTTGTCAGCATTATTAAATGCTTGTAGTCTTAAGTGGATCTTGCGTTTACCTGATTAGTGAATACTCACTGTTTAAGCCCTCTCACAGCTTTGAACTCTGATCCTGTTGTATGCTAGGAATATGTCTGCGTTTGATGGCAGATTTGCAGCAGGGATGATGTGCTGATACCTCTGTAGCACTATCAGCTGAGCTATTTCGGAGTGCTAGGGAGACCCAGCCCTCCTGGGTGGTGTCACAGCTTTCTTCAAGACTCAGCACAGTTCTCCAGAGCCAGGGACGAGGTGCACACAGTCAGCGCACCCATCCTGTTAAAAAGTGTGTGGCTCCTGCTTTCTAAACTGATTCTGTAACAAGTGTTTTGCCAGGCTTCTCATCAGCATGGTGTGCTGAGTCAGAAAAATGTAATTCACCGTGTATTAGAAAGAATAAGCAATTATCCCTTGTCAATTAAGGCTTCAATCAGTGCATATAAACAGCTGGTGATGCAGAACAGCCTTTACTTAAAATCAGAGAACCTTTTAGAAGAATTTGTTCATTTCCATATATTTACCAAATTTCCTCCTATAAAAATATCATGTCTTTAAAAAAGATAAATCTGTGACTTAATCCTCTTGGTCTCCAGGGCGAATGATGTATTTTTAGGAGAGACTAATTAGCAAGCACGTGGAAGGGGGGGATTTTAAAGCTACTCTGAGAAGAGTGCTGTCACTTGAAATGTTCAGGAGGTGGCTGCTGGTGATTGTGCCTCTCCAGATGTGTCTAGTGCAGATGGACAAGGTTGGTTCCTGATCCACAAGTGTTGAGCACTTGCCTGATGCATGGGGAACCACCTGCAGACAGATCCCAGAGGGAGCAGCATCAGTGCTTTGTGTGGGGTGATGCTCCTTAACAAGCACTGCTAATAAGCCATTATAAGGCAAAGCGTAGGGTGTATATAAGTTAATTTTTACTTTAATTTTATTTAATAGTCCATAACAATTAATTTCAATACTTAACTAGCTTAACTAGAATGAACACTTGTGCACTTTTTATGTTAATTGGCAATATTTTGCTGCTGACTGCCCTTGTGCTCTTAGTCCTCTTAACTCTTTCCCTTGACCTTAATTGATGCTTTCCAGGTTTTCTGCTGTGACACAACTGGAATGAGTTATTTCTTTCTTCTGACTGTTCGTGCCCTTGAATTGGGAATATTCACCAAATCATAGGGGAATGACAGCTGAGTCACTGGTGATGCCACCTCAGATGGCTGAGTGGTCTGGAGAGAGGTGTATGGTTAGCCAGGCATCTGCAAAACCTTTAGGAAAAGCATATGCACTCTCCTCTGACTGGCAACACACAATTTTAGTTGCAGACAACCAGTATTTCCAAATATAAATGCCTTGAACCACCTGAGGCCAAGTACAGTCTGCAATTCCAAGCGGAGGAGGAAAAACTGCAGAGCTTTTCCATGACTGATATGCTTCATCTACCAAAAGAAGCTGAATATATTTTACTTTGGTAAACTGTTGCTGTTTTAGGCTAAAATGGACCTTACCAAGGAGTGGAACAAATTATACCATTTTGAGGGTATGTTCAATGGATGGCTTGGGACATGATTGGCTTTTGGAAAGAGGCAAAAATGAACGAACAGCTCTCAGAGGTGATTTTGTGGAGAAAATGCCCTCAACTCTTGTCCCCAGCAAGGCAGTAATTCTTCTCCACCAGCACAGCTGAGCAAGGATCATTTTCCTCCTCTTCAGGGATCATGGGTAGAACAGCAACAAAACCCCTGTGCACTATCTTCTGTCTGATTAAATTTTGGTCAGAGAACTTCCTTCTGTCCACAGCCTCTCTGCCTATCACTTGTAAAATAATGGAGTACAGTGATTTGTCCAGCCTGCATTCCTCTTAATAGAGTACATCAAATTAAAGAATCCAATGGGTTCTGGGAACACTTCTACATAACTCATCAGTATGCTTATGGAGTGCATTTTCCCTCACCTTTCTCCAGGGTATCTGTAAAAGTACAGATATGCAGTCTGTGCTCATCATTAAGCTAGAGGTAGTAAGTATTATTGCTTCGCATGGGATTGTGAAAGCATGGGCTGTGTAAACTTACTTGCACCAGCCAGAGATTAGAGGCCTGTTTCTAAACTTCATCTTATCACTGTCTTATCACTGGAGTTAATATATGGTGATAGGTGCTGATAGCAGAATGATTGATTGACTGAGGTTAATTTGTGTAGTGACTGAGCAATATTGTAGGAAAGGAAGGCATCCATCACAGGAATGTGTTCTATATATATGTGTATTTGGATCAACCTCTGCTGCTCAGCATATCATGAGGAATAGAAATTTAAAGGTATGTCAAACAAAACTAGAATTACTTGTGTTTCTGTCACTGCTGCTGCTCCTTGTCTTGACTGGGTCAGCTTATGCAAAGTGTGGTACTTGCATGAGTTGGGATGCAAAGAGTCTGTGCCTGGAGGGTTTCCTCACTTGAATGTCTCAAAGTGTGCAGAGCTGCTGTGCTGCTCATGGTACAGGGGCTCACAGGGTCTCACCTCATCTACCCTCGCCATTCTCCTGCATCATCAGTTACTCTGACCTGCCAGCATGCAGGGGTGACTCTACAAAAGCCCCAGCTCAGCTTTCCTCTCCTTTTGCTCAAAATCAGTTCTCCTCATCAGTCAAGTCATGGGCAGTGCACGGGCAAAAAATGCTCAGAAAACTGTCTGAGGTTCCAATGATGGTGATATGGAACAACAGACTGTGCTTTTTCTTGGCTGTGCCCTTCTGGTAGGGAAACTGGGCAAACCCTCATAATCCTTGGAGCTGTGATGGCATGTCCCTGGCAGTTGGGAGGTGCTGGTTCTATCTTTTCCTTCTACTCTTCCCTCCAAAAATTTCCAGCTTGGGAACAGAAATGCTTAAAGCCATATACTGACTTGCAGAGAAAAACAATTCATTACTCCTACTTGGCTTATGAGTGAGTGCTACAGGAGAGACTGATGCCATGATCCTCCATCCTGGTGTGTTGCTGAAGAACTTAGCAGGACTGGTCTTCTGCTTGGGGCATCTCAGCTCTCAGCAAGGGAACAGAATGGCTCCTGGGTGGGAGAACCATGGACCATGCCAGCCAAAGCTGCTTGTTCCCCATGGGAGACAGTGTTAACAGAGATTGGAATCTACAAGACCCTGCTACACAATTATTTAAGTGCATGTTAGCCTCTCCCTTTCTCTGCCTCTTTTATGGGCTGGCTGGCTAGCTCAGTCCCTGCTCTGCTTGGCTCCAGAGGAACCAGATGACCACTACCATCTGTAATAACTCTGCACCAGTAACAGGAGCTGCTGCAGTTTAGCAATTGTTACCTATGTTCTTTATTGAATTTTGTTATGGCTGTGCAATTAAGCTCAGCTTAGAACGTTATACCTAATGTGTTTATCAAGAAATCTAGTGAACCAAAACAAACATATCCATACCTGATGTGACAAACTTGTTTTCCACCAAAGTTAATTAAAGAGGAGGATTCTGCCTGACTTAAACATCTTCTTGCCATGCACCTTAAAAAGAGCTAATTTTAAGCTAATTGGATTGTTAACCATTCTCAACAGAGAGCAATTCTGACTGCAGGGGTTTCCCAAATGCATGGGGCCATAGAGGGCACCATACAGGTTGAGCAGGACCAAGCCTGGTGCAGGGCAGCAGGATGGGGGATATTTTGATGTATAGATCAGGCAGTGAGGGTGAGGCTGATTCTCTGAAACCAGGAGCTGAGATGTCTGAAGACATCCTTGTCTGGAATTTTGGCTTGGGTGAACTCAGTGCTAACTTGGAGGGTACTGTTCTCTTATGAACTATTTTGTCTCTGTCTTGGGGGAATTTTGCAGTCTCTGCAGGACTGTCCAATTTAGCAGGCATGCTGGGTTTTGATGGCAGCATCTCTTTCAGGTGGATGGTGCTGCAGATACTGTGGAAACTGTTGTGTCAAGGCGGAGCCAGTTTCAGAGTGTTCAGCAAATTCTGCAAGCTCTTTAAAAGTTCAGATGTCTACAGAAGGAGGTTTGCAATATCTGTATTAAGGTAAAAGGGGACAGTGAGGAAGGCTTCCAGGCAAGCATGTTCCTTCCTATTTTGGTTTTTATTCTTTTTTTTTTTAACTACATCATGGTTTTAATAAAATATAAGGCTTCTAGGAAGAACCAATGTGTCTCACTTACAGAGGATATTGATTTCCTTAAATCCTCCAAAGGGCAGGTGTGCCCAAAAAGGTGGAGTGGAGGCAGGGTTGAACAACAGCCCCTGAACAGCTCTGGCTTTCCCAGTGCTGTCAGCTCAGCAGGACAGGCACAGGAGGAATGAGGACCACGGAGGGGGACACACACCATTAAGCAGGCTTTTTTTTGGTGCTGCTTTTGTGGTGGTCACTGTGGGTCTGTGGTGGCTGAGCTGCAGGAGGTGCCCAGGCTGTGTTACCCTGCAGCTCAGCAGCATGAGCATCCTCTCCCTGTGCCAGCACTGCAGCCTGTCCCCACCCCTGCACGGTGGCACGGGTGCCCGCAGGCAGCAAACCGCTGATTGCAGGCAGGGTGTAATTTGGAGTTGTAATTGTGGCTGTCTTGTCACTGATCCCATAAACTTCCCTGAGGCTCATGACTGTGTGCTCTCCGTAGAACCGTGAGGTCCACCTGGATTGGCCGCCAGGGAGGGCATCTGGGGGAGCAGCTGTGCAAGCTGCCCCTGTGTCAGAAACAAAGCCCTCTTTTCTTTTCTTTTGAAGAGGGCTTTTGGTGAAAGCTACTGCAGGTTTTTCTATGGCAATATTTCCATGTATTCCTTTACAAGGATAAGCAGAAATAAAAAAATCCAAACTGATTACTAAGCTTATGCATTGCCTTTTCTCACTATTATCTTTGCAATTAAATGTTAACTCTTAGGACAAAATGCTCATATTTTCCCCAAAAGCTAATAGCAGTAAGAGAATAATTAAGAGAAATAGTGACTGGATTATGAGCTGTAGTGGTTTTCTTGTGTGTTTTTGAAATCTTGTATTTAGCTGTCTGCAAATATAATTTGTCTTCTATAGATCTTTTTTGGCCATCTCTGTGTATGGCTAATCTTCCCAGAGAGCTTTTGAGACAGTGACTCTAATGTTTGCAAGCAAATTTTGTTTCCAACAGACCACTGAAGAGACAGTGTCAATTCTGTCACTTTGTTCAGCTTAATACTGCAATCTCTTTAAAAGCCATCATTGTATCTGCTGCCTGTTAAGTGAGGGTTATTTTTTTTTACTAGTGAGAAAACTGTTTACTTATGTTTGAATGTCATCTAAGATTAAAAACTTTATTCAATTACCTTCTGAATGATACCTCAGTATGATCTGATGACACACAAGTAGTAATGCGAACAGATTTGATTTTGTCTGACTGAGATATTAATCACAGAAGGTGACAACCAAAATATTCTTCAGCAGTAAATTAGTATTTTTCTCCTGCTAATAAAAAATCAAATGCTTGTAGTATTCATATATTATAAGCTTGTTAAGATTCAAATTGTTGATAGTCTTGTAAAGTTTTCTATTGCCCTCTGTGAGGAGTAGCTGTTTATTCATTATTTCTGTAATGAAAAGTGAGCTCTGGCTCATCAACATTGATTTCCATTTCACGATGTTAGAACCTCTGCTTTCTGGGAGGGCAGAGCCATGAGTCACTGCATGGCTGAGCCTCTTTAAAACAGTTAAACCTGAAATTACATCAGGACTGGACCTTCTTCTGTCTCCTGTTGGAAAGCCAACTTGTAGTTTTACATGCTATTGCTCATTGCAGGTGCTTCCCAGGCTGGTTCATCACCTTCTTGCCCTGCTCTCAACCTTCTCCCTTCATTCTTCACTGTACCCAAAGGCTGCAAGACAAGCCACAGAAAGTGCAATTAAACTAGATTATCTTTAGCATCCTTGACTCTGTGATGCCCTGGAAAGCCTGGTTTGGCCGTACTGCTCACATCTTGTCTGTGTTGTTCCTGTCTGGTCCCTGTAGCAGTGTATGGAAATATTAAAGCACAAAGGCACATGTTTTGGAAGGGTAAGAGACCCCCACTAAGACTGCTTGATGCAGGACTCATCCCTTCTGTAATCTCTGATTGTTTGTGTGCTGCTGGCTGTTCCTGCAAATAGCTGCTGAACCTGAGATCAGGATGCTTTTGATTAGGGCATGCTGGGATGGAGACAGAATGTGCCTGCCTGATGTTTCCAAAATAGGAAACCTTCTTAACTCTGCCACATTATGGCCTTGAGATGGGAAAATTATGCATTGGCTTCTCAGGAATTTTCATATTGTTTTTTCTCTACAGCACTTGAGTCACTTCCATTTAATAACCTTACTTGGGGTGGGTTTGGGGGAAGTTTGTGCAATGCAATACAGCTTGATTTGAATTTTATAGCAGTTTAGTACCACTTGGTGTGTGCAGCCTTTCCAGGTTTTATTTCTTTAATAGCCATACAGGCATTTTTATGCTGATGAAGTATCTGCCAGTTTGTCAGTATAGGGAAAATTGTGCCTGCAATCATGGAGCAGAGGAGTCACTGTGCCTAGGGAAAACTCAGGGTAGTAATGTGCCCCTTCAAGGCAAGGAGAAAGTGTCTTTGTGGAAAGGTCTCCCAAGTAATAACACAGCCAGCTATGCTACAGTCCAGACCAATATCATTCTTGTTTGGTATTGGACTTGCCTGGCATGGCCCAGGGAAGTTGTGCTTTGGGCTTTTCCACAATAGATTGGGTTTGACAGGTGCCAGGACTATATTGATTAATGGCTGTAAAGAAACACTGAGTTTCCCTCTCTGATGGCAGGAGAATGGTCCTAGTCCTTTCCTTTGCCAAGGGGTGTACTTTTCTAAACTACACACCAGTGCTGCTGGCCCTTGTGGGGCAAGTAGTTTCCCACAGGTCCCTCTTTGGTGCCTCAGCAATATCCACAGTGTAAATTTGGGGATGGAGTGTCTGGACTTCCTCTATGTCACCATAAAGCAAACTTCACATCATGTCATTTGCAGTGATCTGACTGAGCTTCCAGAGGAGAAACAGAGGATGGACTAAACTGAGTGAAGAAATAAAGCTGCACTGCAGCTGTGGAGACAACTGGAAGAAAAGGGATGGTTTACAACGTAAAATTTCCACAGAACTTTCCTAAAACTAAGGATGTATAGAACACTGTCCTTGTCTACTTCAAAGGACAATAAATTGCTACATTGCCTAAAAAAAGTTCATTCTGTGTGTAGGTACTTAAAAAACCTAAGATGTGAGAATTTTATTTCATCAACCATAGAAACCCAACAGTGGCTTAGTATTTTAAGGTTAGCCTAAGATAAAAGATGGGATGGTGAGAACATAGCATGGAAAAAATGTTTTGCTGGCAATCAGTCTGTGCCAGGTGGGATACAGGTATCAGCCAGTGAATGCTCTGGGACTTAGGTGTATCACCAGGAAGAATCTGTTTGCTATTTGTTTTCAGCCAAACACAACCTGAAGGGCATTTTGGTTGGTGGGGTGTTTGGTTTTGGTATTTGTTTTTGTGGGGTTTTTTGTTTGTTTTGTTCTGTTCTGCTTGTTTGTGTTTTTTGAGAGGGGGTGTTGTTTTTGTGTTTTGTTTGGGGTTTTTTGTCTGTGTGTGTATGGTTGATTATTTTTTAAACAATATTATAGACATCAAGATGGTGCTTTATAGCCATGGATAGAAATGACACACTACATGTCTGGATAATGGATGTCATTCAAGCTTTCCAAATGTGAGCAATGAAACAGTGTATTTATCCTTAATGGGCACAGCACTGCTCTCTTTAATGTGATGTGAAGGGTTTGAGTAGCTTCTGTCAGAAATTCCTGATGTAATGTATTTTAGGGCCAAATTTCTTTTGTTCATGGTTGCCTTGTGTCTACTCTGAGATGGGCTTATCTCTGCCTTTTCAGCTGATGAGGTTTCATGTCAGACCATAGAGGCTCATTAATGCATAAATGTGCATGAGTGAATTTAGAGACTTTTTGGTTTTTTTCAATCCTACTTTATTAATTCAATCCTGGAGGTCACTCTGCCCCCCTGTGTGGTAAAGCCCAGCCTTGTTGGAGCTGGTCTCTCCCACCCAGGTTGCCATCAGTTGTCCTGTCTGAGGCAGCACTGCCACCAACAGTGCCAGAGAAGGTTGTCCTTGGCCTCAGTCCTGGGAAGATGAGACTCCTCTGGGACTGAAAGCCCTGCTTTGTGTACCCTGGTCACCTCCTCGGCGAGTTCCTCACTAATTCTTGTAGTACCTCTTCTTTTTTCTGGTTCCAACCAGCAATTTCCCATGCAGTTTTATTTCCAAGTTCCTTACAGATGTCCAGATAGATTAGACCTACCACATTTTTTCCCACTGAAAATCAGTTATTTTTTAAAAAAGATAGATATTGGATTCAGTCTGGCATGAGCTTCTCTTTGTGCACCCATTCTACATTTTATACAGCTTTCCATTAACTGCCATATCTTTTAATTATTGTTCCCTTCATAACATGTTCAGGAAATCTTGCACACTATTGCAGTCAGATTAATGGGCTTCTCTTAAACATAGTTTTATATTTGCTGTTTCCTAGCACACACTGCCATTTATGCCTTGATAGATTTATTTTTTTTAATTATCATTATCCTCAGGAATTACCCAATCCCCCTAACTTGAGTGCGTTAAGCTCTGGCTTTTACTTCCACTTCAGATGGGTGTGATTTCCATATCTATTAACTCATTCGTATTAGTCATTCTATTTGTGTCCCAGCACTCAAAATCCACTTTTTTGAGTGCAAATTGAAGTTAAGTATTCATTTAGTTTTGGAACCATACTGAGTTATATTTATTTTTTTATTTCATTTCTGCCATGCAAGAGCTTTCCCTCTCCCCACAGTGATGCTTCATTGAAGAGATTGCAGTCTGAGACAGTGGCCTTATACGAGAAGCAGGGGATGGAGTGACTCTTCCCTGGTGTAATCCTCCAGCTCACAGTGATTTGCTTTGAACCTGCCAGGAGCAGCCCTGTGCCTTTTTGCCATCTGTTTTACATGCTGAACAGTGTCTCGATGCTTGCTCTAGTTTGTTTGGGCAGAAGTGCTTTTATTACCATGGGGCTGGCTCTGGATCCTGCCAAAGTCATCTAGATCCTGAAGCCTCTTGCTCAGCCTTGCTGTATTGTCACACACATTCCTTGCTTGTTTCTCACCTGCCACGCTCAGTTCCATGTTCAATTCCCTCAATGAGCTGAAGTTTCATTAACTCCATCACTGCCTTGAACATGCTGCTTGCAACATCCCTGGGGTGCTTCTCTGCTTTCCTTCCCTGTGCTCAGGGATCTTAGCCCTGCTTTGGCTGGGGAAAAGCAGCCCTCTGGGAATCCTCTCAGGATTCACCTTGTTTGAGATGCACAAAATTCCCAAGTCTGCTGTGACACTAGTATCACTTTACATCTTGCATTTATTTTCTTCCTTGTATTTTGATGTCCTGCCTTATTACCCATGCAGGGCTCTTCAAGCCTTTGCAAGCACAGCTCTCCACTCATATCCATTGACTAGATCAAATGGGCAAGTGACACTGTGTAGGAAAATATGTTCTTTTGATGAATAGTTCTCTACAGCTTCCTTAGGACCCTGTACCATACAAAAATTGTGCTTCCATGCTCCTTCCTACAAACCAGCAATGGAATGATGAAATGGGAGATGCCAGATGGGAGCAAAAAGTTCAGAAGAGTAAGATGAAAGTGTTCCTGAGGAAGGCTGGTAAATAGGATGTGCTCAGGGAAGGGGACCTGTGTCTAAACAGGGGAGGAGTGAGGGATGGCTGTAAATAGGGAAAGAGAGAGAAAAGCAGAGCCCTCCTGCCAGTGTTTTCTGTAGGTTGCTGCCATGGAGGTAAAGAAGAGCTTTAGAAAACCCCAGAACCCACTGGAGTACTGAGAGCAGGACATTTTCTGATTCACCAGAGTTTCCTAGTTCCCATGTTTGGCCAGAAAACAAGTTTCTGTTAAAAAAAGGCACTGGCACTGTGCCTCAGAGCAGACAAGAAATGCCTTGGGGTTTCACAAGGGAGAAGAGGAGGGAGAAAAAACCCATTTGTCCTGATCTGATATTCAATGCAGCATGTTCTCTGTTTCTTAACACTGCCTTAACACACTCTGGGAGATGCCATTCCCTCCATGCTGCTGTTATTTGCTTTATAGTTATCATTTATTTCTATTTATGCTATCTAAACTGTGCCTGCCCTGGGCACAAGTACAAGACACATTTTAGAAAGGGAGGAGGATAATCTAAACCGTCTGAGCTTTTTTGAGCAGGAAATGGCTTTGAGGTGACAGTGGAGGTTTGCTGGGTCAGGCCAGCCACAGGAGTAGGATGGATTCAGAGGCAGGAGCTGAACCCTGGGGCCATAGCCCACTTCCCATGCTCTCCCTGTTGAGGACCAGGGGAACCTGGTCCTGATGGAAATGCAAAGACCTTTATGACCTCTCCTTGCTGTGACCCCTTCCCGTTGGAGTTTGCTCCTGTATATATTGACTCACATCTTTCTCTTCTCATGAAGTGTGATGCTCCAAAGGCTCTCTCCATGGTATCAGCGAGGGAATTTGCTGGTGAAGGGCAGGGATGCAACCTCTAATGATGCATTTATTGACCAAGGTGTTGGGTGTTGCAGAAACTCTTCAGAGGCCTGACCCCACTGAGGGATTCCAAAATCTCACATCAGATGTATCTGAATGCCCTGTGAAAGGGCTGGGGCTGAGCCTGGGGGAGAGACTGTCTCCAGTAAAGACCTTTTCCTGCATGAAGAAGAATCTGCTCTTGCTATGTCTTTCTCTTTGGATGGTTTTAGTGGATATTTTTCAGACCCAATCTACACACAGGGCTGTGTTTACTAGAAAAACCTATTTTTCTTAACAGCAGTTTAAAAAATGGTCTTGGCTAATGCAGCTTGCTGCTCACAATGGCAAAGAGCGTAGTGTTATTTAAGACAAAAATTTCAATTTTCTGTAGGGCTGAAATGTGCCCTGAAAGCAATGTGCTTGCAATTTTTTTTCCCTTTCATATGGGAAAACATGAGAATGCAGCCTGGAAAAGGCCAAAGTCTCATTGTGTTTACAGGCTTTTTCTGTGATCAAAAGCAAGTCCTTTCAGCTCAGTCAGGGATCTGCTTTATCTCTAAACCCAATTCGCATCAAGGTGGTTGTACAGTGCCCCAAAACATGTTTTTATTGGTATTTTCAAATAACTAATTGATAGGCTTGTTGATGTTATTACATATGTTAAAATTTGTTAGGTAAAGGGAGAGCAACCAGTTCCACAGCTGTGTTAATTAAGAGAAGAGGAAAGAAAATTGCAACTAGTGTAAAATCATGTTAGCAGCCTTCTGGGGATGGATCAGTTCACAGTCAGAGCAGTATGTGTGGGGCACCTGGAGGGTTGAAGGGGCTGAATAACCATGATTGTAAGTCTTTCTGTGCTCAACAGAATAATAGTAGAATATATGATTGCAAAACATTAGCTTGAAACGGTTTCTTAGCTATTTGTTCACAACAGTTTGTCTGCATGAGGAGGGTTTTCCTATTATAGCTGAGGAGGCTAGATGAAAGAGCACCTTTTATTTTAAATAAATAAAAAAAAAGCCCTAGTCTAGCTCAGAAATCTTTTTGTATAGGCAAAAACCCCACAACCTCTGCTTGCTGGACCTGCTGAATTGAGGATTCTGAGGAAGTGGTGCATGAGGAGGGTGGGTATACAAATTGCCTTGATGAGGTTATTTGGGTAGGATAACACTGAAACAAGTCCCTGAGCAAAATATTGCTTAAAAACGAGAAAATAAAATTGCAGAGGATTGCAAACTGGCTGCTGGCTCGTGAAGTTAGTGGTAAACTGGAATAGCACTGTGGGTTGTAATGCTTCCTGAGCACTCTCCTTTGGACCTACCTGCCTGGAAATGTTGCCATCTTCTTACTGCTCTAAGTGCAGGGATAATTCATCTGCGTGTTTTTCTTTTTCTTTTTTTTTTTTTCCCCCCTCAAACTTCACTAACCCTGCAAATTAAAAAGGGGCCCATGAGTAATTAGGCTTTTCTTTTTCCTTTGTTAAGCGAATAAGTGATGGTGACAGCTGAAAAATGCACGTGCTTTTTCTATCTGAGTCTACAGACCTTGAAGGTCCCCAAGTGCAGGAGAAAATGTTCTGAGATACAGATTTTCTTGGATTCCCCATGGAATATTTTTCTCTGGCTTTTCAATTGCCTCTGTCTACACAGGTTATAAATCTAGTTCAGTAGAAGCAAGACAATTTTAATGGAATTTTTTGTTAAAACTAATTAAACATCTGCCTCCCTCATCACCACAAACAGACAGAAGATTAACTATAAAATAATGGCCGACTTGGAATTTGAACAAGGAGTTTTGGAAGACTTAATAATTTACCTTCACCTTTTGCTTTATCAGTTACTGTGTTTTCTGGCTGTTACAGGAAACTACTGGCACCTTAGGTGTGCTTGGTCATTTGCAAATGGCCTGTAGAACAGACTTCACGTTGGCCAGCATTCAAGGAATGGAAGCTAATTGATGAGGATCGCCATCTCCAAAAGTGATTCTTGATTCCTTAATCATGTCTTCATCGTTTGCAGATGAAACTTGACTTCACGCATCATAGTTCTGTCAAAAATCACACCATCTGCTATGGAAATGCTGGAAGGCACTTGACAAATTTGGATCAGACACCTTTATTTCCTTCTGACATTTTGATGCAGGCAAGGCCTAATTAGGTTTCAAGAGCGATTGCTGTTCCTGTGGATAACATCTTCCCACAAGCAATGATAGATGTTAGGCTCTTGGTGTGGACAACAAGAAGCTCTTGTGTTTCGCTGTGCATTCTTGGCTGTTACTGCTGTGTGCTCCAAACCCCACATCTGTTGCTTGTCTTTGATGCTCTTGAGTCAAAACTTGGTGTTGAGTCATTTTCAAAGCAGACTGAGTTGGAAACGAGCTGCCTTCTCCAACAAATGGTCCAGATCTGATGCTGGCCCCCATACCTCTGCTTTCACACTTCTCCTCCCCACTTGCTCCTTGGGAAGGGGTTGCTGATGGTTCCCTGAGCCCAAATCTGAACTGGTCTACATTTGTGTATTTTCCAGACTAGCACCATGCTTGCCCTTTCCCCTGCTTTAAGCCATCTGCAGAAGGTGTTATTCCTCCAGAGCCTGCTACCCCAGGTTATGGTTTGTGGCTGGATGTGAAATGCTGACAGAAATGTCCCAAACAGAACCCCTGTTCTGTCACTGCCTGACAAGGGAAGGGCAACTCCAGTCCCTGAGAAGTGCTTGGGCTGTGGTGCATAGTGAGAATGCCTTGGGATCACAGTTAAGTTTCTTCAGTCAGACTTTGTGTTTGCCTTTTTTGTTTTTAATTGTTCAGCATGTTCTTTTAGTATTTTCAGTCCTTTTATTCTGTCCTGGTTTCAGTTGTGATGGTCTTTCAAGTGATTTTGGCAAGAAGTCCAGGAGTGCACTGGCTCAATATTCTCCCATGTTTAATATTTTGATGTAGCTTTATTATTTCCATTTTCTTCTTTCTTTTTTCCTCTTTTGGCACCTCAACCTTCATTTGTTAAGGAAAGAAACCTTTAAAATCAAAAAATATTGTCTATAATGGCACAAATAAATGAATATGAGCTCTGTGATTAATGGGCCTTATAAAGGATCGTTCTAGAAGGGGGGAAAATGCTTTATACTTGTTTTCTAGAGAGCATGCAGGGAGCTGGAGGCAGTGTCCCGTATTTGGGGAGAAGGTAACAGAAATAAAAGCCATGAAGATGCTCTGTATGAATTTTTATTAAAAAAATGTTTATTAAAAAAGAAAAATAATTTAATGAGCCTTGGGCTTGTGCAGGGCAGAGGGTTTTCCCGTCTTGTTTGACAGAGCTAAAATTGTCATTACAAGCCAGGGGTGTAAGTCCTGCTGTTTCAGCACTGTCATTGTGTGGTCCCACTGTGCTAGGGGATGGGTACCTGATGGCAGTGGTGTCTGTAGTTATTTTGATATAGAAATGAGGCAGTGAATTAACATGGAAAAGATTTGGTACATCTGAGTCCCCTGGAGGTACCAAGAGCCTGCTCTGGGGACACAAGTGGTGTCTCCTCCTATGACAGGTTAACTGCCCCAAGTACTCAGGCTGGTGCTTGTCCTCCAGAGGGCTGAGGTCTGTGAGCAAGCAAAAACAAAACAGAAAGTGGCACTTGGACACTGATAGAAACCAATAATGTGGTGCCAAACCAGAGTAGATCCAAACCCTATAAAAACAAAGGCTGGAGCCAAGATCAATGTCTCTGACATTCAGCTGCTTTTAGCACAGAAATCACGTAAGATATTCACTTAGTAGGAGGAAACAAGGTTAAAATGGTTAGCTGAAGAGAATAATTAGGCAATGTCCACTTTTCCTTCTTTTCCCTGTTGGTATTAAACAAAAACAAATTCAATTTTCTGGCTGTGCAGGCTATTTGCCATTGTTCATGCCTGAGTGAAGGTATGGGATCAAGCATCTCTGATTTGGAGAGTCTCCTGTGCCCACAGCAAGCAGGAGGGAACCTCAGCAGGGGTTGGGGCACTGGGGTGCTGCTGGTGGGGTCCCCAGGCAGGGCTGCCCTTGGGGCAGGAAGGATGAGGCTGCCTTGGAGCTGTGGGTGTTATTTGTCTATAGAGGATATTTCAAGCTGCTGGGGTGGTGGGGGACTGGACCTGCTCTTAGACCAAGCTTTTTCTTTGAAAGAGGACATGGAAGTGTAATTTCTTAATTAGTTTATTCCTCTTCTGTGTAAATGCCTCCCACTATTTAGGACTGGAATGTGTCTGCACTGCAGAAGTGAGCTAGGTATGAATTATAGATGTGAGAATAAAAACCAGCGCAATTCACTGAGCTCTGACTGTAGACCACGATCTCGAAATTGGATGAATTTCCCCCTCCTTCCCACCTCACACTATTAAATCTAAGGCATTATGACATTTCAGGAGACTTTTAATTAAAGCATGGTGTGGTATATTTTGCATCATACCATTCACTTGTTATCCTGAGGGATGGTGTAGCTTTTGTACTCATTTCCTCAGCATTGTCTCTGATGGATATAACTGCCTTTGTCTTAGTGAGGTCTTTGAATCTAGTAAGCCTTGACATCTAATGCAATCTGAATAATCAACAGAAGCAGATAATGAAATGCCAGTGTTGAGAGGAAAATTCCCAAAGCTTAATGTCCCAGTGCAGAGCGTGGTGTACCAACAGCTTTGTAACCTGCTAATTTAATAACAGAGCCAACTGAGCCATACACATAAAGTATCTTCCAATGTGCCTAGAAATTAACCTTTAAAAGCCAGTCGACTTTGTCTCTTAAAGTCTGTGACTTCAGGCTTACTGGTTTTTTGTAAGACTTAAAGGTTTTGGGTTAATTAGGTGAAGGGGAGCTGGATGAAACTGGTTTACTAGGAAAACTCAGGGGTTTTGGTTTTGTGTGGGTTTTTTTGTTTGTTTGCTTGATTTTAAGGGCTGGGGAGAAAATATACAGGTAGAAAACAGTAACAAGTGAGGAGAGCCTTTCTGGGCATTTGGTGAAATCCAGACCAAATTTTGTGCTAGTTGCTTTACCAAAGGTCCCAGCAGTTCCCTTGCTCTATCTTTACCCCACTATGAGTGTGCACCACATGCCAGGAGCTGCATTTGCTGTTTGCAGTCACAGAGCAAAATCCAACTTGCTCTGAACATTTTCCTGGGTTTTATAGCTGTTTGAAATTCTGATGGCAACTCAAATGTCACTTGTGCCAGTGGCTACAGGTGCAGGACAGGAAAAGAGAAAATACCTCTAAATTGGCTGGAGGCAGGTGAATGAACAGATTTTGCTGTGCTTATGTGACTTTCCTTAGTTCATTTGGGTTTCTAATATGTTTAAATTAATGCATGGCAGCACTAATTTAACACTGCCTGCTGACCTGTGTGATAACCACTAGTACACTCTCCAGTTGTTTTTCAGTATTTTCTTGTGCTGTGCTCTTCTATTGGCAACTAATCTCTTTTATGCTCCATATAAAAACATCCTTCTTCAAAATAATGTGTTTCCTTTGGAGGCATTTCAGACACGTTTAAGAACAAACTTGCTCCAGTGACTTACTACAAGCCCAGAGGAGTTCTCTTACACCACAGCATCTTTTCTCTCTCTTTAGCAGCTGTTTTCTCATTTTTTTTTCTCCCTGTGAAAGACAGCCTTTGTGAGACAAGCCCTCATGGGAGCTGTCATGTGATTAACTCTCCCACCACCATGGACAATTTTTAAGCTCTCCCACACACCCTATGCTGCCTTTTGCAGCCCCACACCAGCTCCCCTCACTCATGTTTTCCTACCTGCTCCCAGGTACCTGGGTCACCTCCTTGCATGGTTTAGGTTGGGGTATGGTCCATCAGATTCGGGGGGTTGGTTGCTTTGGGCAGCTGCAGACTTGGTGCCAGGCCAACCATAAGATGTAAAACACTGGCTGTACATAAGGGGCTTTTAACATTTGCTGTCTCCTGGGCTGTGTCCTGGCACGTGCTCCTGAAAGATGGGAATATTGCAAAAGTCTGGATAACAGTGCTGAAAATATCCCTTCCAGAAGAGCCTCTTGAGATTAAAGAGCCCAAAGTCCATGCCTCTGTTGTTTTTGGAAATGGGGGCACAAGGTTCATAACTGCTATTTAATAGCACCCTGTAGTTACTGGTTCAGGAGTCCAGGGTTTGCTGGAGAAATGATTGTTTTGGCTTTTTTAACAAATGCTGCCAGCACCATTCCTGTACACAGAAGAGTTCTCAAGGTTAAGGTGGTGATTTTTGGATACTGGGTGCCCATGTGCTCCATGCTGTGTCCTGCTGACATAAGGAGACCATGAAAGACCCCCCGATGGGACCAGGGATGCTGCTGACTGCAGTAAAGGCGGGTCTGTGAGGAGAGCTGTGCTTCTGCTGCTCACGTTAGCTGAAAATGGGTGAGACTGCAATAAAGACAAGTTTAATCACATTGAGAAAAGCGGTAATAACCTAGTTTTGGGTAGGTTCTGGGCTCCTTTTCAGTTTTTTTCTGCAGTTACTGCCTTGTGAGAGAAAGGATGGGGGAGAGGAAAACAGATGTCCCAGATACAGCCAGTGTTTCTGGTAACTTGACTCCTAAAATAATCTTGCTTTATAGAAATTGATTTTGTTCTTTTTCTTTTACAAAGAACAACAGAGAGAGAGTTCTTGTTTCCACAAATCCTCTCTACAGGAACAGTACTATATAAATCAAATTCTTGTTCAGGAGGTTCATTTTTTTCAATCCTTAATATATTTAATTTAAGCCATCAGTTTGGACTGACATCTATTCCTCTTGAAAGGGCATGGATTTTTTTATTTTCTATGAGAAACTGGTATTTTCCCTCTTAATAGACCCTTTATATCATGCCAGGGAAAGAGGAAGAAGCTACCATATTCCCTCAAGCTGTGTCACACTCATGACACCTTGTTTTCTCTGTTATGGAGTCCATTAAGTTTTTTCTTCTCCTAAAGCCCTGGCACGTTAAGAAGATTTACAGTCCACCACAATAAAAGCAAGGAGTGGGGTGTGCGCAGCTGCCTTTGCTGCCATTTTTCACAGCTCTTGGTGACCATTCCATCAGCTGGAGCCATCACTGATCTGTGCCCCAGCTGGGGTTTCTGAGGAGGGATGATGTGGCCTCGGAGGTCCTGGGACACCCTGTGCCCCTGCCATGTAGCATTCTTCATGTTTCAGAGAGAAAGTCCCCAGAGTCAGAAAAGCTTTTGAGCAAATACTCTATTAATAATTTTTTTCTGAAGGTTTTCTCTATGTAAAACAAAATGTGTTTTAAGATCCAGCAGTAGGTATTAAAATGAATGTGTTTCTCTTCCTGGAGTTTGTTCAATGTGCAAATAAAATCAACCCTCATGCACAGAAAATCTGGAAGGTTTCAATTTAAGATTCATTGGGTTTTCTAGAGAAGTGTGTGGGGGTTTTTTTTTGCATGTGTAGTAATGTATTGAGAGAGATCCTCATCTGCATAAAACATCAGAGAGTGGATGCCAATTATGGATTCATAGACTAGCAGAGAATATATGTTATTCTTGATTTATCCTTGTGATAAGATTTATAAAAAAACAGTGATAGTCTATGTTAAAATGAATGACTCCAGCTGATATAAATAGAACCAATAAACTTAATGGTAAAAGTGATAATATCAGCCCACGATATGATCTGAACAGTATGAAGCAACACAGAAATTGGTAGTTGATGTCCAGAGGAGAGGACTGCATTTTCTATTTGCACTTGAGGGATATATGAGCTCATTTGGGTCTGCAGGAGAGTTCTCATGCGTGACTCAGGAAAAGAGCAATGAGAATTATGGTGCTATTGCCCCACTCATTGAAATACCAGTAAACACTGAAGTCTCTGCTTCTGAATTTGGCTCATTCATTGCTAGACCTGTTGGCACTTCCCAGTGTGACATGCAAGGACTTAAAATGTATGTCTCAGGAGGCCTCCATCCAATTTCATTGCAGACTGCAACAAAATGTAAAAGCAAAGTCCCACATTAGTCGTCTGTCATCAGATCGGTTCTGCTGTGGTAATGTAAAAATACTTGAGAAGATGATGTATTTGCCCTGAGAAAAAGCTGCTTGGAGAAGATGCTAAAATGTATTACCTGACAGAGAAGGGCCATCCAACCAGTGAGTGTGAATGTGTTGTACTGAAAGCTTCAGCTTGAGAAAATGCTTCCCTGTGGTGCTGTGCCTCTGAGGTCACAGCTGTGGCTTAAGCAAGGTGCTACAGAGCTGGGCAAAGCCATCCTTGGTGTCAGTGAAAGTCTCCTGATATGGACAGCTGTGATTTTTTTGCCTCCTGTAAGGCAAGCATAATTCAACTGAAAAATGAAATGATGAAATGATCAAAGTACTGATGAGTTGTGGCATTAACTATCTGTGCCTCAGTTTCCCACATATTGTTAGTATCATGGTACACTATGATTAGTTGTGGTATTTTTGGGGTCTGTTAATAATGCTACTGTATAAGTAAGGATAATGGTTATTTTCTGTTATTTAAAATCCTGCTCTGCCACTAGCATAAGGACTGAGTCCAGCATTATGGTGTCTGATCCCCACTAATGCTAAAAATCCCATTTTTCTGAGTTCTTCTTTGTATGAATCCTTCTTGTTGCCTTTGGGCAGCAATCAGCAGGTTGGTCCTGCAGTGGTAGCAGGTCCTGGGTGTCTGTGTGGATGTCAACAAGTTTTGGTTGCATCTGTGCCACTTCTCTGCACAGCTGCACTGATGCCAGTGTACAGGGCAGGATGTTCCATGGTCCTCCTGGCTACTGGCCCATGATGGGGAAAGTGCAGTCATGGTGAAAACCTCACCACTTAAAAACCAGAAAGCATGAAACTCCTGGAAACTTTGTAGATGGTGTGGGCTGAATGGAGGCTTGGAGACCTCTGTGGTATCAGAAATGCTAAGTAGCACGTCTGGTGTCTGCTTGGTGTGAGGATGGCTTGGGAGCAGTGTGCCATTATCCCACCAAAATGTGCCATGCAGACCTGCTCAGAAACTGAGCAAGGTTGCAGGGAGAGAGGGAAAGTTTATTCTCCCTGTCTATGTGGCTATTTCAAAAATTGAGTTCTCTGAAGAAGTTTTTTAGTCTAAATTTATCCTCCATCAATTTACATCTATTTGTTCTTGTGCCAATATTCTTCCTCAGCTTAAATAGCTCTTTTCTCTCCCCTGTGTTTACCCCATTGATGTATTTATAGAAAATAATCACAACCCCTCTCAGGCTTCATTTGCAAAGCTAAATGAAGCAGCTTGTCCAGTGTCCTCTTACAACACCAGCTCATCCCAGTTACTTGTTCTGAATTGGGCATTGCTGAGCACAGGAGAACTGTGCAGGGCAGGATATTCCCAGCAAGGCTGTACTCATCCTTCCCAGTGATGCTTATCTGTGCCCTGTAAATGTGCCAACACCCTTCCACAGTGCTTATATTCAGACCTACTCATCATTTCCCTTTGCTTTTCTCTGGCCACAGTGTGTCAAATGCTCATAAATATCTTGTGCCAGACTAATGCTTCACTTTTCCCCTTCCTCTCGACTGATAAGCTCCCAGGTGCTCACAGATATTCTTGCCGGTCCTTAAGTAGAGAATCACTGATGTCTTTGAATTTGACCAATCTCTCAGCCTCTCGTTCTGTGCAGGATTCAGGTTTTCTTTAAGAATGCTTCCCAGCTTTCTGTCTAATGCTACTGAAAGCATTAGTGCTTTTCTGCTCTGTCCAGGCGTAGTTAATGAAAACGATAACAGGAATGGGACCCAGTCATGGAGGAATTCCTCTAATAACCTCCCCCCAGCCTGCTCATCCTCCTTTGGAAAGGGTATGTCAGCATCTCTCTCACTGGGTGAGGGGGGAAGTGGCTAGTAGTCATGATTTAATCCAAATAATTTCCAGTGAAGTTAATTTTCCATGTCAGTTGTTTTGCTGAAGTCATATAGGTTATATGTGCTGCTTTAAAAAAAGAGGATTTTTATCAAAGAAAGATAATGGTGTTGCTGAGTGTGATTTATCTTGGTGCATTTTCTCCTGCCACCATTTGCTTCCAGAGTCCTTTCCTTCAAAGTGGGTTAAAAAGCCTCACTTGCTTGTGAAATCAGACTGAAGAACCCGTAGCTGTCCAGATTGCTTGTCTATACTTCAAAAGAAATTGGAATATCATATTTTCTTAGTTTATCTGATTGCACAGATTTATTAAATAAATCCTTGCCTTGTAGCTATCTTACATCCAGATTTTCAAACCTGTGCAGGGAGGATGCTGGCTCTTTCTTTGATGCAATCTCTTGAAAACAGACCAATAAATGAATCCCAGTTGCCATGCATTTAATAATAAATGCAGGCAAATAAAACATCCTTGGGGACTCTCATTTTTCAAGCTCTGTATAGGTGGCATGGCTTTAGTCTGCAGCGCTGTCACTCTATGCATTTAAACATCCTGCCACCTGTAAAGACTAGTAGTTCAGATATACAAAGCATTTGGCAAAGAATGGCTGTAGAAAGGTTTGCAATGAGCTCTGTTATCTCTAACAGGTTTGTCATTAAAGTGGAATATCCTGCATGGGCACTCCAATTTTTATCATTCCTCAGAAATGACAAGCTAAGGTGGTAGTAACTGAACTAGTATGATAGATGGCTGTGTTATAATTGAATTAGTTGGGAAGCATTGACCTTTTTGATGTATAATGTCTCTGAATGTGAACAACAAATACAAACTAGTGCCTTTATGACTTTGCTGTGTGAGTTTAGCCATCAATTGACTCGTGATAAATAAGACATTGCATGGTCTAGTCAATGGTAAACATGTTTGCAGCTCCTGTGCTTGTATTTCTGTACTCTATAAAATCAGCTCTGTTGGCACGTGTTACTCAGGTGTGGCTTTTATATTATGGGCTGGATGCAAATGTGAATTCAAGTCCTCAGAGGACCTTATTCTTCCTGGATAATGGCAAGCCCAGCAGCTAGTGCTTGGTGTTAATTGTTTGCTCCCTTACTGCGTGGCCAGATTAGCTGACAACGACCTGAGGAGATTTCTGCTGTTTCTGCAGCACCCTCTCCTTGTCAAAATAGTTGTAGATCAATAGCTGTTACCTCCACAAGCCATAGTGAAAGTGAAGTTGGATACGAAATGCAATTAGAAGAGAGGAAACTATTTACAAATAATTCATGTAGTTTGTTCTTGTGTTTCTACACCCTGGTCCTTCTAGCTCCAGAGCAGTAAAATGAAATTTTCCTGCTTTTTATTCAGTTTGAGTTTGACAGAAAAATCACTATTGCTCTAACCTGGGACATTTTATTAGTGTTTGTCTGACTGTGATGAATTCACATATTGCTGCTTGCCACTGGAGTCAAAATAAATGATCTCCAGTGGACAGAGTGCGTGGGGTACTGATGAATGTCTGATCTGCCTCCTCTGATCCAGCCTAGGTCAGGAAACCTTATATTGAACAAATCTGTTCATTGTCTCATGCAAAGTGAACTGATGGGTTTCAGCCTACATATTGACACCTCCAAAATAGCATGTCCTTGGTGCAGGAAGATTGCCCACTACCCCTTGTGCCTATGTGTAAGCAGAGCTAGTTCCTGGTGGCTTTGGCTTTCTCCACCTTGTTCCCTGTTTTCAGGTAGTTTCTTGCACACAAGAATCTCCAAAACCCTTTCCAGATCTGAGACTCACTCACAGTCTAAGTAAGAGCCTGCAGATACAGCAGCTTCTCATAGTAACTATTGATTTAGGTAAAAGCATAAACGTTGCATTCTTCCAGTTTGTGTGTCTGTCTCTTGCCTCAGGCTCGCTCTTTTCCTCTGTGGGATCAATTACCTTCTGATCCTTGTTCTGAGTCTGGCATGCCCTGCTGGAGCACAGAAGCAGGGGCACTGCCAGGACACTTTGGATCAAAAGAATCCCTCCAATGCAAGACCTTGTCACCAGGAGGGCCGGCAGCAGACATTTTAGGGAGCACTGCAGAAATGCATAGTCATAGCTTAATTTTCATCTAAGAAAACAGCACACATTAGTGCCTCCAAAGTGAAGTCAGAGTAAGCCAAGGAAGAGCAAAAAGAGACCAACTAGTTATTGGGCAGAAATTAAACTTGTATCATTGCTGCTTTTGTACTTCACTGCCTCCCTCTCTATCTTTGGACACTTCCCAAAACTCATCTATTCTTCAGATCTTATCACTCTGAGTCTAGATAGTATCAATGCCTATAACAGACTTCAAAAACTTTTTTAGCCCTTGATCTTTGGTAATACTTGGTGGTGGTGAAGTTTACAGTACTGATTCTGAAAGAAAATGGTCTCCTATACCACCTTCTCTGTCTCTCTGCATAAGTGTTGGATGCACAGAACATACTCTAAAATTTTGTCTTGCAAATTCAGGAGCAAGTTCTGGCTGGGCTTGATGCAAATGTTCAATTGTGGCAAAGGGCGAAACCATCTCAAAAAGCATCTCAAGGGCAGCTCAGGTAGGGGTGGGAGAGCAAAGCAGTGTGAGCCCTGTTCTCTCCCTATGCATAGAGGCAGGAGGCAACAGCTGCATTTTCTTCCTTCCCAGCTTTGGCTGGGAGCTGAAAACAGGGTGCATGGCATCACCTGTGAGGTGTAGCTCATAGGGCACGTGCATCCTTTTGCTCCACAGAACATGTATGTCCCTGACCTTGAGCATACTGGTTCTTAGTATCTTCTTGCACTGAGCGATCCTGTGCAGATCCAGCCCAGCTGTGAATAGATGCAGCTTCTCCACATGAGGAACATGCTGCAGTGCTGTGCCTTCCGTGGGATGCTGTTCCTTGGACTTGCCTCTGTACCTCCAGGCAAGCCTTTCCTGAGTCCTCCTGGATGTGATGCACACAAGTAGGTCAGATATGACACACCTCATGGGTCCTCTCTGGTACAGAGCAGAAGAGAAATCCCTTTGAGTATTCTATTTTTCTCAGGCGCTAAACAAATTATGTCAAAACTGCCATGTAAAATGTGGTTCTACATGGTCCCCATTGCTAATGCAATTACAGAAGAGCTGGGCTGCAGCATGTGTATAATCCCCCAGACATTACAGGGAAAGAGTAAGGACTTAGAATAACTCACACAGGGAGCAAACCTTACAAACCTAATTAAATGCAACAGGGATATAGAAGGAAGAGAGATTCTTTTTCTCTATAACCATGGTCAATGGGAGAAAAGATTAAATGCTAGAAAGGCTTCAATCTATTTGTTGTGGTTAAAGAGCCTTGTACAGGATGTGTCACAAGCAGTTCACTGTCTTCATAATGTAATTTAAGTTACTGTGATCCATATGGGTCATTCATCTGATGTTTTTCCCAGGATGGGGAAGCATGACTTTCTGGCTTATAAACACATCTTGTTATGATGCATCTTATTATATCATGCCATACCTCATGTGAATGATCCAATGACGTGGGGGGAAGAAATACAAGAGAATGGGAATACGTGAAAACACTGTTCCCTTACTCTCTAATGGCAGTCAGATGGTGTCACACTACCTGCTCCATCCTTATCAGCTACTGAAGAAATTCCAGTGTTGCTGAGATCAATAAGCTTTTTGCTGACAGTTTCAAAAGCAACGAGTGATTTAACCCCAGCCAAGCCTGAAGACACAGCCTGATGTGTACTGCTGCCTGGATCTTTGGATTGCAGCCAGTAAATTTTGTACCAGATTGAGGTACAAGGTGGCCTGGAGAAGCCAGCAAGGAATGACTTATCCCATAGGGATGTTCTGAACTACTCTCCACTCTGGGAGCACAAAAACATACATCGCTTCAAAGGATTTTAAAGCAGACAAACTCAGCTCAGAGGGAAGGATACTAGGAGCAGTGAACAATTAGAGATTTGAGAAGAAACATGTGAAAGAGCTCCTTTACAGCTTCCATCAATTCCCTCCCACAGGCGTGGTATTTGGGAGGTCAGGAGGAGATCCTCTCCTAGGGAAGCTGACCTCAACCCCACACAGCAGCTGCTGTTGCAAAAGTTCCTTTTTGACTCTTTGCGTGGACCCAGCCAGAACATATTGCTCCATCCCTGAAAACTTTGGAGCATCTGGTTAATACATGATCTTTATTCCCACAGTGAAGATCCAGGAAACGGATATAAATAAAAGCAGGGCCAATGAAGCCAAGATTAAGTGGAGGTGCATTCCTGCCCACCATCAGACATGAACAAACTGGACTCAGGACTGCTCCCACAATGAGGTACTGTTTCCTGGAGCAAAACTGACAGAGGAGATGGGAAATGAACTTAAAACAAGCAAGTCAGAAATACCAAGAGAGAAAAAGGCAAAAAGGTGCAATATTTGATCAGCTGGAGAAGGAATCAGAATTATGCCTCTCCATCACAGCAATGGTTACTTTCCTCTGACCCAGCTGGCAGAAATGAGAACTTGTTCTTTCACTCAACAATGATTTGCAAAGACTCTTCCTTCATTTTCCAGACTACCAGGCTGAAATTAGGATGAATAGCTCCATCCCATAGGACAGTTCCAGGCATTTCTCTGCAGGACGCACTGTGTTGATGCTGTGGGGAATACACACTTGAAAGGATGCTGGGCTACAGATGTTGCAGCTGAGTGTCCAGAAGTGTTTAAAGGCCAGGACATATTCTGCATTAAATATGTTTCACTTTTAAATCAGCAAGGGGATCAAGCAGCAGGCAAACCACCAAAGGCAATAATAGTTTCTTCTGCATTTCCTCCAGCGCAGACTTTTCTGGAAGATACTTTTTAATCAAATGTTAACTGCTGAGCTAAACACAGTGGTTATTGAGTGAAAGGGTATGGGCTACGTTAGTCTGCAGACTGAGGAGCTAATAGTCTCTGTTGGCCTTAAAATCTGGATGGACATTTTAAGGGGATTCTATAAAAAGGCCATCCCAATAAATAATTACTCAAGGCAGTAAAAGCTCAGGCATTTGTGAATTCCTTGGTGACCACAAGAAATTTGAAGACTGTTTAACATATTATCTAAGAGCGTAATTGGATGCCCATCAATATGACTGGAAAGTCTCCTCTGCCTTCAGTGGACATTTGCTCAGGTCACAGTTGTGGAAATGGTGTGAGGGCTAAAGCCAGCAGAGAGGCAGAGCTGTGCCACCCTCCAACCCAGAGCATCGCTGGACGTGAGATAGCTTCTTTCAGGTTTTAACTCTCATGGGAAGGTTATTTTGATTTTCCTTTAGAAAACCTTGATGGGCTTGGGGACTTGGGGATGAGCCAGTAACCAACAGAGAGACAGATTGCATAGAAAATTCACCTGAACGTGCAAGAAATCAGCACGTACTTTGCACAGCTTGGAAATACCTTCACCTCTCTGGAACTCGGTATGGAAGGTAACACCTTCCCAAGAGCTCACACAGAACAAATGTGTCCCCAGCCCTGACCTGGGATCCTACACAGCCCGTTGTTGAGCTGTGCTCACAGAAGTCTTGCAAAGTAGCAGGTGGTTACCTGTCACACTTGCTGCTGCCTTCACCTGTGAGATGAAGAGGAAGCTGTGCCTAAACAGCCGGAGCGATGGCTGAGCACAGGCAAACATGAGCCACACTGATTCCATCTGCACAGCCTTCCAGCACTCTGCAAGAAGCTCACTCCCTCCTGGGGGCTGCAGTCAAAAAGCAGACCCTGATTATTTTTTCCCCTCACTTTTGACCTAAAATCAGTTGCACCTGTGTTATTGTGCATGTTCACTCCAGAAATGGAGCTTGTCTGTGACACTACCTGAGAAGTGTCTGAATCTTGTTCCTTTTGCTCATGGTTAACAATGCATTCACAAAGGCACAAATGGAAAAGTGAAGGCTGATTTAGAAAAATATTGAGCATAAATATAAATAATAAAATTCTTCTGGTTTTGAGTCAATTGGCTAAACAAACTTAAATGTAATGTTTCTTCTCTCTGATGGATAAGCCTGTGCCCCCTATAATCACCAGTGTTTTTTCTACATGGTCTTTAAAGTGCATTTTACAAATGCTCTAAAGTGCACTATGGTGGTGGTGGGGGGTGTATTTCTCATAGGATGTGTGCCAGCAAAAGGCAGTTGTTCCCACACCCACTGGAAAGATTCAATATAGCAGAGAGAAACTAATTTTAAAAAATGTTGACACATATTCACAAAAATATTTTATTTTATCCATCCCACTCCAGAGTTACTTTTCTCTTTGTTTGTAAATAGTTTTGGGGAAAAATATCACTTCTGTCTAGAACTGCTGTCAAGTGTACTGCTTTGAAGAATTTGGCATATTCTCCAGTCAGCACATCTGGTATGGGTGGATGCTCTTCAACAGACTGGGGTTTTTTTGGGGTTGTTGTTATATTTCAAGTGATCCTGTGCCAAAACCTGTTTAGCTGAACAAGAAGATTGCCCATTATCAATCACTGACTGATAACTGCTGCCAACTCAAAGATACATCTTTCCAGGCACAGCCTGTGTGCACACTGGCTGCAGGAACCAGCTTCAGCAATATTAAGACCCTACCGAGATTTCAGAGGAAGTGCAAATACAGAGTACTTGATAAAAATAGCAATTCACAGTCTCCATATTGCTAAGTGCTATTTAACTATGCAGAAAGTTTTTGTATTTGTCTTCAAGCTAAGAGAGAATCTAATATTTCACCCAGTCTGTGACAGAGAGGGGAAGAAAGCAGTGTTCTGGGTTGTCCAGCTGTTCTGCCCGAGGTTGTCTTGCTCTTCCAAATCCTGTTAAAGACTTCAAGGAGCACAACAGGCTCAGAGAGTCTTTTCTGCTTGGAGTGTAACTACCTGTACTCCCAGCACAGGCTTTGCTTTAGGCTTTAGATTTTATTTTTCTCTTAAAAGCAAACCCAGAAGAGACTAAGGACTTGCTACTGAGACACTGTGAAATGTAAACCAGTCTCTATACTGCAAGTGATATTGATTGACTGTTTTTTCTACATTTTAATACCATTAGACTGATACCAGCTGTTAAAGATGTCTGTGCTGAAGAAGGTGCTGGGTATGGTCATGTCCCATGTAAAACAAAATTTGTTTTCTTTTACCTCTCAACAAAAGAGATTCACCAGGAAATGGTTTGGGGGTTCCTGAGGGCAGCTGAAACACCAATTTGGCTGAAAGGTTTTTTGCGATGTTGAGCTCTTGCTTTTCTAACGACACAAGTTTCCCAGAGGTTTCCATAAAGAAAGTGAAGAAAAGACTTGCTGCATAGAGATTTATTAGTGCTTTAAAATGAGCCCTTGGGGCAGTCCCTTTGCTATCAATGGGACGAGCAGTTTGGTTTGAGTTATAGGTGTTTGTAAGGTAGAGTGTGTAGCAGCTCTGTGGTGCTACAGCCACGTGGTATGACACAAGGCAAAGCAAGAGCTCCGAGCCCAGTCTTGCCGAGGTTTGTGCCTGTTTATTGGATTCACGTTGCTCCAGAGGGGTTGCAACAGAAAGAAAATTTTGCAAGAGACTCTGGATAAGACATGAGTGGAAAAAACCTGCGCCCCATGGAGACCAAAGCCAGAAAGTTTCAGAGAAATAACTCAAGAGTGTTGCAGTGATGATAATCAGATTTTCTTTCCTAGACTTTACCCTCAATATTAGCTTCCCCTTTAGTATCTATCAGCTTCAGTGTTTCAAGCCCTGTGGAGTTACTCCTGTGCACAAACAAAAATTGCTGTTGCTGAGAGGACAGTGGCAACGTGTTCATTTTTGTGTAGCTGGAATTAGCATCATATATGAATGAGGAATATGCTATGGCCTGGCAAGCAAATTGGGCTGTGTTACATAGGGAAAAGACTGAGGAGCTGGGCAGCATTTCTGCAGCACTGTGATGGCAGACAGGCTGGGAAAGGTGGGTATGCGCAATGCTGGGCAGCCCTGGGTTGAGGAGACATCACCTACATCCAGTGGGTCACCTGCTTAATTTGGAAGGAGTTGCTGAAGCAGAGGGCAAGGAAGATGGAGGGCCCAGGGGAAGGTGGAACTTGTGGGGAAGCCAGACAAGGTAAATGTGCCAGGCACTGAAGGAAAGAGGAGATGAAAGGGAAAAGAAGAGTGAAGAACAAAGCAGAGATGTCAAGGAAAGTTGGGGAGGGGAAACAGGAGATGATGGTGCTAAAATTAGATGGGGAATAGGGACAAGAAGAGCTGATCTGGTGCTCTCCCCTTGAATGAAATTCCCACTGAATCTGCTGTCAAATCTGGCCTGGGGAGGGAGGGAAAAGGTGGAGGGTCACTGCAGATCTGCAGTGCCCCATGCTGCTCAGAGAGGATTTCCCTGGCCCTAAAAGGGGCCAGCCCCTGCTGTCCCCAGACAGTATTTCACCCTTCGTGGCCCTGAGCATCATGTCCACCCTGGGACACAACACTTAGTGTAAAATCAACGTCTTGTGTTTATGAATCTGCACCGTGTTTAACTGTTTCAAATCCATTTTTGCAGGTGATTCCTAATTATACTTTACTAGTCACAGCCCACAAAAACCTAATGAAAGCCTTGCCATCAATTAAATGTAATTTCTGAGTGTTGAGGTGGAAGAAAGAAAGGCAAAGAATGAAATCACCAAATTTTCCTCTGGCTGCAGCAATGGGAACCAACTCTGGAAACCCCTCAGAACCTGAATGAAATCATGATCACCTAGATCTGAACTAGGAATAGGAAATGTTTTCTACTTAGTCTCTGGTGTGTGTAGTTCTGAAGGGTACAGAGAGCTCTTCTGCCCATTCTGAGAAGCTGAAGGCATGTGGTATAGGAAATGCTGTAGGGTTGAATTCATCCAGCCATGCAATTTGCAATGAAATGGTTACTGATAGCATAAAATTCTGACAAAAAGTATGGAAAATGCAGCCCAAGGACACTGCCTTTTTCAATGTCATTAACTAGTGGTAAGAATAAAAGTAGTATAGACATGTTTTTCTTCCCTTTACAAAGACATGCTTCTCTTCTTCTCTTGTATTAGTTGCTAGGTGCTTTAAGTGTCTTTACAGATACTGTATAGATGCTGAATAACAGGATATTCTTCAAAGTCACTTGAAGAACTTGCACATCAGTGGGTTTCAGACAAAACACCCCTCCTGACCCTTTGTTTCTCCCAGGAAAGCAGAGAGGTCTGTTCCCAAGGTTGTCAGAGTAAGTAAAACATATAGTTTTATGCCAGTTTGTCTATATAGTGGTCTGATGGCCATGGCATGCTTGTGCATATAACCCTTCAAATTAGTTCATCTGAGAAAGAAAAGCTGATAGTTCACTTCTCAAACAGAGTTAATGAGAGGAAAAGTCAAGCCTTTGACATCTTACTGCTTTATTCACCCAGCAACACCTCTATTAAAAACTCTCTGCAGTATTTCTGGAATGCATGACAAGCAGGGCAGCAGCAAGGGAAGAAGCAGTGCTCTGATGTAAGGGAAGCTCTTGCCTGCCCAGACTGGGAGCGTGTGTAGTCCCGATGCTGCACGTGCATCACAGCACACCTGAGGTGGGGTGTCCCACCCTGTGCAGCCCACGCAGCCCCTTGTGTTGTCATCCTGCACCACCAGACCCCAATCCTGAGAGGACCACCCCTGGCTGCCAGAGGGGAGTTCAGGTACTGTGGGCAGCTGTGCAGCACAGGGACTGTGCGTTGGTGGCCTTTGCACGCTGGGGGTGGTGGGTGTCCAAGGGTGGGCACTGGGGTGCCATCATAGAATCGTTTAGGTTGGAAAAGACCTCTAAGATCATCAAGCCCAACTGCTAGCCCAGCATTGCCAAGTCCACCACTAAACTGTGTCCCTAAGTGCCACATCTATACATTTTTTAAGTACCTCCAGGGATGGTGACTCCATCTCTTCCCCTGGCAGCCTGTTCCAGCCTTCACCATTAAGAAATTTTTCCTAATATCCAGTCTAAACCTTCCCTGATGCAACTTGAGGCTGTTTCCTCTTCTGCTGCCGCTTGGTACCTGGGAAAAGAGACCGATCCCCCACCTGGCTACAGTCTCCTTTCAGGTACTTGTAAAGAGCGATAAGGTCCCCTTTGGTCCTCCTTTTCTCCGGGCTGAACACACCCAGCTCCCTCAGCCGCTCCTCATCAGGCTGGTGCTCTCGATGTCCCCTTCTGGAAAGGGGCTCCTCTCCCGCTGGGAACCCCCTCCCCTGTGTGCCTTTGCACGATCCTGCGGGCGCTGTCCCCTCTGCCGGACCAGGGTGGGGGATGCGGGACAGCGGGGCTGGCAGTGCGAGAGGAGGGCAGAGGGGATGCTTCTCCCTGCTCGGACCGGGATGCGGGACAGCGGGGATGCTCCCTTCTGCCGGACCGGGGTGCGGGGGAATGGCAGTGCCGGGGGAGCCGGGCGGTGCCCCCCGCCCCGAGAATATCATCACACTAATGATGGCAATAATAAGGCTATCGGAGGAAGGCAGTGGAGGCGCTGCCCACCGCCGGCTCTGCCGCAGCGCCCGGGGCTGGCCGGGGCAGCCCCGCTGCGGGCGCGGGGGGCGGTGCGGGGAGGCTCGGCTTGTGCAGCCCCCTCCCTCCCTCCGTCCCGTCTCCCCTCCTTCTCCTTGCTCTCTCCTCCCCTCGCTCCCTCCTCTCATGCCAACCTGCTGCCGCCTTTGTCAGCGCAGCCCAGCGCTATGGCATCCTGTTGGGGCTTCAGGCTCGGGCTCTTCCTCCCACTCCTCCTCCTCCTCCCGGCCGGGAAGCGGCTGCTGCAGCGGGAGAGCCGGCCGTGACGGCCGCGCTGCCCGGGCCAGAGGCAGGCGGAGCCCCCAGGTGAGCCCCAGGTGCGGGAGTGGGGCGCGGAGGTGCGAGGGGTGGGCTGGCAGGAGGGGGTGCTGAGGACAAGCGCCCCCAGCTCCCCAGCCCTAGGGATGCACTTAGGGGAGCCGGGGAGGGGGCTCAGCACCGGCTCCCCCCGCCGGGGTGGGAGAAGGAGGGATAAGTGCAGGTAAGAGACCTCCCTGAGCCCCTGTGGCCCCCACCAGTGCGCCGGGGTCCCATCTCTTTTTCAGGCTCCCCCGGAAAGGGTGGACTCCGAAATCTTAAAACTCCATCTCTGACTTTGGTAGCTCCACTTCAGTCCAACACAGCTGGGTCTGCCCGAGGGGAGCAAGTAGGTGACCACTGGGCTGGACCCCGGGGTCCCCAAGTCCCAAGCAGCGAGCCTGGAGGGATGGCAAGCACCAGGGATGGGAACCTGAACCCACCAGGGCGAGGGAGCAGTCAGGTCTGGAGTGGCAGTGAGGTTGTTGCAGGTTTGCTATGCAAAAATCCAGGTTGCCCACAGACGGGATAAGTTGCTCACATTTAATTCAATTAGACATTTTTGTGTCTGTCTGTCAGATTTTGCAATGGTGTCTCCTTATGCAAAAATTTCCGACAAAAATGTGGCTTGGATGCACTCTAATGTATTGGGAGGGCAGTATTTGCGTGTGTCTGTATGGGCCAAGAGTTGGGAAAGAAAAACCAAGAGTGAATGATGCAGTAATAATTCAAGTAATTTATTGCACAGTTTTAGAATGATTGTTTTCACTTTTCCGGATCATAGAGATACCTTAATCTGGATTGCATAACTGAACCATGCAAATAATCAGCCTAATGTTACTGTGCAAGAAAAATCAAAGGCAATCCTTGTTCGAGTTGAGCCCTGACACGGCTGTCAGGGTTTGATGCCTTTATCCACAAGTTCCCCGTTAATTTATGCTCTCAGATCCTTTAAAAACTGCTGAATTCTGTGGGGCTGGGGTGGCTGAAGTGTTGTGCAGAGTCCTTTAATAACAGAGCCTTCCTCTGTTAAGGAGCTGGGTTTGTAAAGCGCGGTTTTCCAAGGTTCATTCACACAAGATAAGAGCTATAAAACAGCAGCTTCTTCCAGTACTAGTCCCAGCGACCCCCGGTGAACCGCGGACGAGGCTGGCAATGGGATGCTCGGGAGTGTGCAAAGCGTGTGCTGTCCCTGTGCAGAACAGCAGCGAGCCGCTGGCAGGAGCGGGTGCACAAGCACCGAGAGCTCCCAGGCTGCGGGCGTTCATTCCCTTCGGCTCTGAAGGAGTGAATGAAAACCATACCAGCAGGGTAGGGAACCAGAACCAACTCCTGCCGGCCCCAGGGACTGGAGCCCACCCTGCTGCTGCACAGAGCGGTCCGGAGGAGCCAACCCTGTGTCAGGCTCTCCTGGAGGACTTTGCAATGAAAGGTAGAGAGAACCAATTGCCATCGCGCGGCCAGGGCTCCAAAGTGCGCTTTTCAGTTTTCTTTTTAATGAGCAGCAGAAGGCTGGAGGGGGGAGGAGTAAGAATAATGAGGTGTGCGGAAATGGGCATTGTTTCCCCGAGTGCCGGCTCGCGAGTGTGTGCGCCGTGGAAGTCAGATGGGGTTCGAGGTCCCCGTTCCTTCGTCAGAAATTTCGAAATGCTTTGACAGAGAAATGGATTTGTGAGTATCGGAGAAAACAAAAACTGAATTCCATCTCAATGGGTTACATATTTCATGCGAGGTGAGCGTTGCCTGCCGTGTTTTATAGTATCTGGTGTTGGGGAAGACAGGCTGAATGATTTATGAGCTCAAGTTAATAGTAAACCAGCACATCACAGGCTCTGTATTAATGTTCTCCTGTGCTGAAGTAGCTGGCTCTTTCTGAGGGAATTTATGCAAGGATCGCTTACTGTGTCTGCCATCACCGTAATGGCATTCTAGGGTGGCCCGTTAGTCACCGTGGGGGGAAGCAAAACAAGGATGCTGTTTCCCTCTCGGGTACCAAAGCAAAGGGAGGGGGGAAGCGATGAATCCAGCAGTCACATCTGTGTATTAGCTGCACCTGCTGTGGATATTGGGAAATGGGGAGAGCAAATGTCAGATGCACAAAGAACAGGGAAGGAAATGAAGGAGGAAATAAGAGAGGAAGATAACGTGGTCTGTCTGCCAGTGGCTGTGATTCAGGCCGGTGTAAGGCACTTTGCCAACCCTCAGCTGCTCAGGAAAGTTGAGTGGAGGGACTTTCTCTTGAATCCTGTGCTGGGGTTTATCTGCCCCGGTGTGTACTGCCCTTAACCCATGTATAGTGGGGCAGGGTTTGGTCTGAAGGTGTCACTATAAAAGCAGCCTGGTGACTGGGGAGCAGTACGAATGTCATGAATTCCTGTGGATGGTGAATTTACAGGGCAGTCAGGAGGTGAGGGGACCATCCCCACCCCAGTGCTGATTTGGGAGGTGGTGAGGAGAGAAAGTGCATTCTGGCTTTTCTCCAGGAAAACAAGCTGCATTAAAGAGTCTGCAGGTTCCCCTGGTCTGGAGAACCACAGGAGAGAGGTTTTACGGAGGCTTGATTCTTAAAGACACCAGAAAATAGAACAGTATATTCCCTTTGTGCTGAGGAAAGCTCCACTGGGGATGGAGATTGCAATCATAATATTCTTGGACTTCTCCTCCAGAGACTGAAGATAGTGGGTTAATGGTAAGATGAGAGCTCAGTTTATTGTTCCTGGTGCAGGGCAAAAAGACATTGATTTGTGGTAAGTCTGGAGCTCATCTGTGTGCAAGGAGAGTCAGACCCCGTCGACTGGCCATGTAATATGATGCTGTACAAGTCCATGCTGGGATATAATTGTGCTATTAGAGCAGCAAATGTCGAATGTTGGGAAGCTGAGTCAAAGCAACCCTCCCGGTGTTAATATAACAAAACCATTAAGGATGAAATGTTAAGTGGCTTCCTTGGTCAGAGATGGTAATGCTGAAGATAAACAAGCTAGATCCTGTCCCTGTGTCTGGTTAGCTCCATGTCTCTGGAGACCAAAGTTAGTTTGAGGAGGGGGGTTGAAGGCTTTGTGTGGCTGCTGGCAGTGAGAGGCACAAGGATGTTGGTGGAATTGAGGCCATCTGAGGAGACCCTGTGCTGCTGCTCTTGCTGTGGGTGCTTTCATTCACTTTGCTGCTTTTGACTGATTCGTGACCCTGTACCCTCTTTAAAAGCCCTTCCTGTGCTCATTTCAGAGCTCTGCATTTATGTGCCTCATCCAGGTCTATTCTGGTCCTGCTTTGAGAGACAATGAATGAATGTGGATATAACAGCTGAGATGGTGCATGGCCAAGTGCTTGGCACCTGGGATGTGGCAGCTCCTGGGGTGACTTGCCAAGAGGCACCTGTCTCTGTCGCAGGCTGTTAGGAGGCTTGACAAGAGACAGAGGAGCTTAATGTGCCACAAAAAATTTTGGCACCAGGTTTTTACATCCCTGGCCCAGGAAACAAGATTTCAGGGTCCTTATATATTATCCTTATGGAGTAGTACATCCTATTCTTCACAGCCTGAATCTGTTGGTGCTCTGCTAACAATGTTTCTGGTGCTCTGGCACAAAGGAGCACATATTTCCATGCACAGACTGAAGCCCAGAGATACCTTTCACACCTGAAGTGCTCTCACACCAGAAAGCTGTTTGTGAACTGCCAAGGGTTGAAGAAGAAATTATTTTAACTCCTAGCTAGCTTTATTTTCCTCAAGGCCTACATCTGATTTTGCAACCTGCCTTTTCAATTCCCACCTACCATAGCTGAAGCTTGGTTGAGTGAACTGGCTGAATTCCCACCTCAGCAGGTTCAACTCTCTCCTGGTCACCCTCATCTCAAAGCCTCTGTCACCCACTGCTTTATAGCTGACTGCCACCTTCCAGGCTTGGATCTGGGAGCACAGGGTCAGGACTGAGCTGAACCAGGTCTAGCAGAGCTCTCCTGCTTGGAATCTGTGCATCAGAGCTGCTGTCTTACTGCTTGGGTATGGTTGTGGTCCCCAAACCAAGGCTCCTTGTTGGTGCTAGATAAAAGCAGTGTGAGACTGGAGGTATGCAGCAGGGCTTCCACTCAATGAACTTTTCAATACTGAGCAGCTTTGGAAATCAGTCTGCACCTAAATTTTACGAGGTTCACAGGATTTAGAAACCTGAAGTTAAAATGTCTGATAGGAGGGTATGCTAAGAATGGCTTAGTACAAAGCAAAATAGTTCAAGAAACTCTACCTAGGATATCCTCACTGGGATGAGAGAATAAAGACAGAACAGTGGGGAACAAAATGGGTTGATAGTTTTCAAAAATACATTATCACAAACTGGCTACTTGTGTGTTTTAGCAGGAGTGTGAATGGGGAGAAGGCAGGGCACGGACAGGCCAGTGTAGGGAGTGTAGAGTGTGCATCAGACTGTGAAAATGCATATCCAGGTGAGGGTTTTGCAAGAAGCTGTGAAGTTACAAATGGGAGGAGAATAGTTGCTTTTGCTGGTATTCAGCCTGGAGGTGACAAAAAGACATATTTTCACTCTTGTCCCAAGTGGCAGATTTATAACATGCAGAAAATTGACTTGTGATGCCAGTCCCCTGGCAGCTGGGAACGTCTCTGAGCCCCACATGTGAAGTTTACTCTGGGAGGGCTTGGTGGCCTTGGTGGCAGGTAGCACAATTTGGACCTTGGGGGTCTCATTGCCTAATGGTGACACATCAGAGAAATACAAAGGCAGCCTGTGAAAAAGGCTGTGCCTCCCAGCACACAGGGCTGATAGAGAGGAAAGGGATACAAGCACCCTCCTTCAGCCTTCAGCATTACTTTTTGGAGCTGAGCACAGAACAGTAAAACATTTTTTCTCTTTTGTCAGCTGGCAGAAGAGTTGTGTTGTTATGCATAATACAGGAGCTTTAAAACCAAACATGCATGCAGCGGAGGTGTTGGAAAATCCCTGTAGCCATTGCTTTCTGAGAGTTGTGTTTACAATCAGAGAAATACATTCACGCTGCTACTGCTCAACTTCTGATCACACACAGTAGGAAGATGCCACTTAAATAAACATCCAAGTCTGTATGGAGACTTGTTTCATATTCTTATGGGCAACCAGGTGGTTTTCTGTCATCCCTCTGGAAGATGCTACTGTGGTGTTTGCTATGAAAGCTGAAGTACTCTGGCTTCTGACACTGATAGTTGATTGCCAGTAAGTAATGTAAGGACAAGGCGAAAGGCTACAAGAGACAAAACAGAAAATAGGAGCCTTGTATTCCTGGAGTGGTGCTCAGAAGTCCTGAGGTTTTTGGCTGGAAGGTGACTTTTTAAATGAGTCATAATAAACCTTGAAATGTTGACTTCTGTGCTTTGCCATTTGGGTGGATATTCTGCACTTGATGGAGATGGAGAGGCTAATTCCAGGGGTCATCTAAGGGTGGCAGTAAATGGGGGAAGATACTATACCTTTTTGGGAAAGGGAAAATATTTTTCTCATTTCTATCAGTAAGAATAACAAAGACAGAGTGACTAAACATAGGAATTGGCAGACTGCATCATCCTGTGCTCTGTCTTTCCTAGTAGCCAACAGCAGAGACACTGACAAGGATATTCACAATAGATGGATGAAAAATCATCACTATCCTTTCCTAATTCATAATAGCTAGAGGTTGGTTTCAACTCTGGAAGCACAGGGGTTTATATCCTTCCCAAGATGTTTGCTAGTGTTAGCTGTCCTTGTTCGAGCTATTCCTATTATCCACATAAACATGCAGCTTTTGCTCTCCACCCCTGCCCTGTCATTTCGGGCTGGTGAATGGAGATGCACTCCTGGATTTCTCTGGGAGCATATCACTGAAGAGGATGTTCTCTGTCCTTGATATTTCTCAGTCTTCAAATCCAGCCTGATTGGCAGTCAGCCCTCTAGCATCTGCTGGATTGGTTTCAAGGAATTTTTTTTTTTTGTTTGACTCTCTCTGTTCTTTGCTAAATTTTGCACTTAGAGCTGTAATGGGGTTCACACAGACCTTTCATGTGGGACCTGGCAACTTTTCTATTCCTGAGTCATAAACTTAGGAAAAGGTATTTCTGGAAAAAAAGTCAAAGTATCTGAAGGAGATAATTCAAAGTAGAGGAGAAAATAATGATTTAAAATAAGCTAGGTTGTAATTATGTGCGTAGATAACTTCTGAAAACATGTCGGAAGTTTATTGTAAGAAAATTTTCCTGAGAGCCATTTATATTCAGATATGATAATAGTTGGAGTTGTCATGGTGCAGTAGCTCACATCTAGTTAGGCCAGGACTAGAATTATTGCTGAACAATTTGATGTGTCTGTGCTTTGAACCTCTCACAAGTTGGTAAGAAATTCTGTGAAAGCCCCATAGCAAGCAAGCTGGGATTGTCTATCTTAAATTTAGTTCAGCCCTTCTAAAGCTTCTGCTGTTTATTCACTTGGCCACTTTAGTAGACATGGCCATAAATGAGCCTCCTTGGATGAAACCCTGATTCCATTTAAGTATTGATTTCCTTGATGCTAGGATTACAGCCTGAAGTTTGGAACATGAGGATGGGTTATAAAAGCAAGCCCTAGATTGCACATATAGGGAGCCAGGCCCCATCTGGGGCTGAATTTACAAGGTCCTGGGTATTATCTGTGAGTGACTTAAAATCTTTTTTTGTGTTGCTGTAGAATTGGAATGCAGTTTCCAGGCTAAACAACAAAATACGCTTAAGCCATGGAGTCCAACCAGGAATCCTCACTCTTCCTGGTGAAGATCCTGGAGGAGCTGGACACAAAGCAAAATACTGTTTCTTACCAGGATCTCTGCAAGTCCCTGTGTGCAAGGTTTGACTTATCCCAGCTGGCCAAGCTCAGAAGTGTGCTGTTTTACACTGCTTGCCTGGATCCTAATTTCCCAGCAACTTTGTTCAAAGACAAAATGAGATGCACTGTAAACAATCAGCAATCAAAGAAAATCATGGTTGCAGCAGATATAGTAACAATATTCAACCTCATACAAATGAACGGGGGAGTGGCTAAGGAGAAGCTTCCAGTTGCAAGGCATAAAGTGAAGAAGAAAGAGTCCTTTGAGTCCTGTAGATCTGACACGGAAATCTGCAATATGGCAGAGTGTGTGCCCGACTGTGTGCCCAACTGTGAGCTGAATGACCAGGAGTTTAACCGGGGTTTTCCAGTCAGAAGGTCTTCAAAATGCAGAAAGATGGACTGCAAAGACTGCCAACAGTTTGTCCCCTCATCAGAACCCAACTTTTTGCTTGGCGTTAATAAGGACATGAAGGGCCGGGCTGCCTCTCTGGACAGGCTGCAGGCACTGGCATCTTACTCTATTGCCACGTCCCCACCATGTGAGATGCAGAGTACATACTTCCCCATGAACATTGAAAATGAATCTATTTCAGACCAGGATTCCTTGCCTATAAGTGCAAGCATAAAAGAAACTTTCATTTCAAATGACGAGCCTTTCATGATGCAGTCGTGTGTCCAGAAAAGAAATATATTCAAAGAAGATTTTCATAATCTGATTACAATATCTCCCAACTTAATCCCATCCAACAAAATGCCAGAAGATGGACACAGAGAGCCTCAGAACAGGAAAGAAAGCTCTAAGCAGACTTTCTTCAACCACAGCTTTGAAATGCCATACAGCAGCCAGTACTTGAATCCAGTTTATTCTCCTATGCCAGACAAAAGGCGAGTGAAGCATGAAAGTTTAGATGATCTTCAAGCTTCAACGTATTTTGGCCCAACTACTGTTCTTGGACCCCAGGACACCAAAAAGTGGACTGGAAAGCCAACCAAGCAAACTGCCTGGCCAGCTAAAAGCTGGAGTTTAAATACCGAGGAGGTCCCTGACTTTGAACGATCATTTTTTAATAGGAAACAATCTGAAGAGAAACCACGGTACCAGAGTTCCAGCAACCCAGCTCCAAACTTTCCTTCAGTTGACAGACATCAATCCTACCTAAACGTGAAGGATCAGCAACCAATCATGCAGGCAAATTATGCTGTGAAACCCAATGGGCATAAACCCAAGGAAATTCCTTCTATTCTTGATGTGGAGAAACATGAGCCAGTCAAAAAATTTAAGGATAAAAGCATTAACTGTACTTCTGTCCAGATCTTAAGCATTGACAGGACCATGAGTGTTGGGACACAAACGGAGCAGCAAGTTCTGGACCACAAGAAATGCAAGGATTTGTGTGCAGCAGGCCAAGCCAAGTATGGCGAGCGACACTCCCTTAAGCAGTCAGATGATGACTCTGAAATTGTGAGTGATGACATCAGTGACATTTTCCGGTTTTTGGATGACATGAGTATCAGCGGCTCCACAGGAGTGATGCAGTCTTCGTGCTACAACAGCACTGGTTCCTTGTCTCAGGTGCATAAATCAGACTGTGAGAGCTCACCTGAGCACAATTTGACTAAGATCTCCAATGGGAGTGCCTGTAACAAATTGGATAAAGCGGTCCGGTCAGACATCAGTAACACAGATGATGAACTGAAAACGAGTGTCTGCAAATTGGTCTTGAGGATTGGTGAAATAGAGAAGAAACTGGAATCTCTCTCAGGTGTCCGAGAAGAAATCTCTCAAGTCCTGGGAAAATTAAGCAAGCTGGATCAAAAAATCCAGCAGCCAGAGAAAGTCAGTGTACAAATAGATCTCAATTCTTTGACAAGCGAGGCTGCATCAGATGAGAGTAACTCCCCACAGATATTTCAGTGCCACAATACTCCTCATGGAGGCAAACTGGAGAATAATCCAGAATGGTGCTGTTCAGATGCCAGTGGAAGTAATAGCGAGAGTCTTCGAGTAAAAGCCTTAAAAAAAAGTTTGTTTACTAGAAGGTCATCAAGATCATTAACAGAAGAAAACAGTGCAACTGAATCCAAAATTGCAAGTATTTCAAACTCTCCCCGAGACTGGAGAGCTATTACTTACACCAACCAAGTTGGCATTACAGAGGGGGAAATGAAAGAGAGAGATGGAGGAGAAAATAAGGATTGGCACAGGAAATCTAAAGAGGTAATTTCAACTTTAACTCACATAATAAGGGCTTAAAAAAATCTAGTTATGAATGTCTTCCATAGTCATCACAAGCCTCAGGGTATGACAATACTTTGCCCTGCCATGTTATGCCTGGTGTTATTGTTATCATAATTGAGTGATTTTATACCTTTGTGTTTTTGCTTGGCAGCTGCAAAATGGCCAAGTAGCTCCTTAAAAGTTTTGCTTTTTTGAAAAGGGAGGGGGGTAATGTGGGTGACGTGTTTGGAAGATGATAGTCTTCTTCATCATCAGTGGCAATAAAAGGAGGCCTGGTAATTGCCTTGTGAAAAGGGTGTGGGGAAAAATTATACTCTCCAGTGGCTGTTTTAGAAGATATTTTGAAATTGAATTGTGACAGCTTTTATCAGAGAAGTATGTGCATATTTAAAAGCCGAAAAAATAGATTCAGGGATTTAAATCCCTCAAGAAAAGAATGCTTGTATGTGTGCCGTGAGGTGCTCACTGTAGTTATGTTCTCTCTGTCCAACTTTCACGGTCATTTAAATGAGACTTAAGCCTCCTGTCATGGAACTGCAGCATAGCTGTGGTCTTGGTTTCTTTGGTCAGGAAAACTCTGCCCATCCTCCCAGCAGCTGCTCACTGTTCACAGATCACATGGATATCATGGGCACCCTTGTGCTGGGCTCTGGTAGCTGCTCAGTTGAAACTGCCCAGTGTGGGTGCTGGTTTCTGTTTCATGAACAGTGAGGAGGGTTGAGGGTCCTGCAGCTTCCTTGTCAATCAGGACCACATGATGGGCATACTGTACCTCCTCATGATGGGGAATGAGAGCAGCAAAAGGTTGAGAAAGGAGAGGAGGAAGTTTGATGGAAGTAAGTGCAGTTGGGTGAACAAGAAACCATAAACCAAGAGTTCTTACTAGACTGTGAAAGGGGAAGGTTACCCTTAATAAGCCCAAACCTTGGCTTTTTTGTACATTGCTCTGCTCAGGATGACATGTTGATTTTGAAAGTCCCTTCCTCACTTCTGCAGTGGACTGTGACTGATACTGGATGGTACCATGGATGGTGTAGTGTCAAGGGTGTGCCAGCTGGGGTCTTCCTTCAAGACTGCTTCATGTTAAGATTTGGTCTGGAAACAAAAACCTAGAAGCCTCCAAGTGTCTCCCAGCTTTTGCAAATCAGCTTGGCTTCTCTGAATGTCAGGGCCATTTTCAGAATAGTTTTATGATCTGTAAACAGTGCAAACCCTAAATTTCCTCTTATGCATCAGCATAGTTGTTTGTGTTATAGTGAGCATGGAGTTATGTCTGTGAAATACCTCTTTGGTCTGGTTGTGAAAAGAAGGTGGGCAAGTGGATTAAGGCCATCCAAAACCTGTGTCCTAGCTGGTAAATCTTTTATCATATGGTGATTTTGAAAGGAATATCTCTGTCCTTTTTGTTTAACTCCCTCATAGTCCTGTTTTTTCTCTCAAATTCTTTTGAACCCTATTGCAGGCAGACAGGCAATATGAAATCCCACAGCCACATAGACTCTCTAAACAACCAAAAGACGCTTTCTTGATTGAACAAGTCTTTAGTCCTCATCCATACCCTGCATCACTCAAGTCACACATGAAAAGCAACCCACTCTACACAGACATGAGGTTGACAGAGCTGGCTGAAGTGAAGCGCGCCCAGCCATCATGGACCATAGAGGAATACACGAGGAATTCAGGGGATAAAGGCAAGATTGCAGCATTGGATCTACAAGTGAGTCCCGTTCATTTAATTTAACTGGCTTGATTGCAAATGGATGTTGCCAGAATATGCATTTAAGAAGGGATTTGGATAGCTCAGGAAGAAGCTATGCAGTGTGGAGCCTCTAATCTTGCTGATCACTGTCCATCCTGGCTAGGGACAATGAAGAATGTGGATATTTCATTGTTGAATGGTGATCCTTGACAGGTTGATGCTCCCAGCTAATTCTGCAATGGAGAGATGTCTGCTAAGCCATTGTGGTTTTAGTAGCTCCAAAGAAAAGTTGGGATGTAAAGGAGTGCAGAGGTGAATCAGCCCCTAACTGCAGCAAGGCAGAATGGTGCAGGAGCTGGAAATGCTGCATTTTCTTCTGTCTGTATTCTGCCTGAATTATTCACAGAGAATTGAAATGTTAGTTTTTTTTCCATTTTACTAGGAATGTGAGACATAAAATACTTGTAGAAGATGTTCAGTCCCATGACTGGTTTTGAAACATGTCACCATTGCAACTTTGAAGTGGCTGTTGGAAATCAACCAGTCAACTAATGCTGTGTCTTGTTTGCATTTTGGTTCGGCTTGTAAGGGTGCGGGCTCTTGTGCAACAAGCAGAGCAACTTACTGCAGGACAGATTGAAATTTGGGATCTAAATTTTCCCAAACTGTGTTGTATTTGAAATCAGAAACCGGATATAAAATGAGTGCCCACATTGGATTTCCTGTCTAGTCTGGTAAAAACAAGACATCTAGCACGGAAGATACCCGAGCGGAGGGTTAAAGAGGAAGCCTGACGAATTACATCCAAATATGTAAAGACCAAAGAAATATTGCATTATTTTGTCTTGAAAATGTGTCAAATAATGAAATTGACTCTGATGCACAGATCACTGTGTATCATTTTAGCAGGAGAATGTAGAACCAATGGGGAATCCGGTGCTGACCTCAGGCTCCTTGCACATGTGTGCATGTCCCAGAGCAGAGCAGGCTGCCCCAGTTAGCTACAGGCTTGGCCACAGGTGAGGTACCCTGACCTGCAGCTCCAAGTGTGTCAGCACTGCAGCAGCTCTGTGTCCAGCAGTCCCTGGGGTGCAGCCATGCTCACATATGGAGACTGTTTGTCTCCACAGCTTGTCTGCCAGGGAAAGTGGCATGCAAGAGCTTGAGACTTGCTGCTCCATGCCAGCCCTTGATGGCTCAGTGCTGAGGTACCTCACCCAACTCCAAACCCATCAGACTAAGCCCTAGGAAAACAACAAGGTACTGTGAGAAAGACTTGGATAGACCACATCTCAGGACCCATGCTGTGCCCCAGGACTTGGAGTTGACTGGTTTGGAGTTAAAACCATTACCCCCACTGTGCAACTCCCATGAGTGTTTGTGCAGGAGCTTGTGCACAATAAATTCACATCCTTACTTGGCTCATGCAAACTTCCCTGTCATTGCCAGCCCCTGTTCCTTGCTGTGGCTAAAATGTGCTCGGAGAGAAATCAAACAGCACAGGGACTAGGCTGCATCTTGCCTCAGCTGCCTGCTGCTTTTTGGCTCTTAAAAGCTTTAGAGGGCTGATTAAATTCCTAACCCTGGTATTGCGGACTGCATGCTAGACGAGGAATAGGCTGGAAGAAGTTCCTCTGCAGCAAACAGTCACAAAGAATGCCTTACCTGCTGTGCAAGGCAATAAGGGAGGTGATATTTGGGAGCAAAGCTCCTCTGGGAGAAGCGTTCTCCATCTGCTCCTCACAGGGCTGTTTCGTTCTCTCTAAGCAGCCCTGCGTGACTGTGAGCAAACCAGAGAAATCGGCTTATTGCCATCGTTTATCGTTAGGATAAAGGTGATAGAATGTTTGATTCTCTCCTTCCAAAAAGACTGTCAGAATTGCATCTACCCTGCAAAGCCCATGTCTAGACTTTCTAATGGAGCTTACTGACAAACTTGAAAAATAGACACAGACTGATGAGTGGGGTTTTTTTCCCAGTGATTAAGTTTATTAGAACTGAAAGTAAATACATTATGCCTTAATGAACATTCCTACGTCTGGCAATGAAATGGGGAAGGAAGCTGATTAACAGTAATGGGCCTTTTTAATAATGCATCTTCCTTCTGCAGCAGTTAAAAGGTCAATGCCAAGGCAGAGGGGTCCAAAATTGCAATTTCCTTGAAGCACAGTATGGCTATTTTGGGGGGTTTTCTACCTTTGTTTACTTAAAATTTCTCCTAGAGCTTGACAGTCTGCTGGCTTTTCCTCCAGAAAAAGAAGTAGCAGAGTTGGTCAGGCCAAAGCTTGTCCCAGGTGTGCTCTGTGTGTGAGATTAATCGCTGTGCTCTGTGTATGATGATCCACTGGGATGAAACATTGTCAGCCTGTTTTCTGATGCCTTCAGAGATGAGATTGCTGATTTTTTTCAGAAGGCTGAAATAGGTCATTCGGAGCCTAAATGGTACAATTGCAGATGTGGCTGATGGTCTCTGTTTCAGCGTACTAACACTATCATAGAGCTCTCCACTAAATGATGATAAAACCATTGCTCAGTTTTCATTGTTTATTTCTGGGGTAGCTATAAAATCACTTGGGGTTGCTATAAAATCACTTATTCTAGTAGTTCTGTACATAAAGCAAACACTGCTGTCAGGCAAAGCAAAGTTTCAGCCAGTAGCTATGGCCACAAAATCTGAATTAGTCAATTAAAGGCTTACTCAAATCTCTCTCAAGTCAGCTGGAGTTTCTTTACAGGGTCCAACAAGGTTTGGATCCAGACTGTTACATGCACAAAAATGGTGTGTGTTAGGGTATTCTCACTGTAACATTTTTATGTGGAATCTTTTTCATTTTTGTAAAAGAAATAGCCTTTTGGAGCCCCAGACACAGGAGACAGCTTTGAGGAAATACTGTCATTTTTCACAATGTTCTTTTTACTTTATTCCTTTCTGCTGGTAAGTGTAATATAATGTCTAGTGTTTGGGTTTCCCCAATTTTCTCCCCATTTTCCTCTAACACAAAAGTTAAAGTGGAAAAACTAAGCAACGTGAAAATGCAAAGCTTGAAGAGCTCATAAATGTTTAGGAATATAAAACTAAGAGATTAAGAAAAGGGAAATAAATAATTCAGGGGTAGATACTGATAAAGTTCTCTGTGTTGCCTTTAATTTTTGTGACCACTGAGATTCCCTTTACTTTCTTTTTTTTTTTTCCTGTGTCACCTCTGTGGAATGGGAGGGCAAAGTCTTCATGGAAACCCCTTTGGAATCCCACTCTATGAAGTGCTCAACACTCACTGCCTGTGGTTGTGTAGTGCCAGGCTGGAACAAAGGGCTGGTGTCCCAAGGGGCTGCCATTCCAGGGACAGATGTGCAAATTGCCCCTCCTGCAGGACTGGGTGCTGGATGGGGCTGGGAAATCGCACCCCACAAGCAAGTCATGGTACCAAATTAGGGTGGTCTTCAAAAATACAGTGCATTAGGAGCATATGTTAAGAACTCTTCTCATCAGCTGAGCTTTAATAATTTAAAAATTATTAGCGGTAAAAGGCTGGTACTTGCTGACATCTCTGCTGTCTAGCAGATTAAAGAGATTTTGTTTAAATGCCATCCAAGATGACGAAGTTTCCGGCAAATCAGAGGGACGTGAGGGATTTTGCAGCAGAATCTTACTGTTGCAGGAGTTTATTTTTTGCAGTATTTTGCTGCCACTTTTGTCAACTTTATGGAATTGGGACCAGGAGTTGAAGGGATGTGAGAAGTGACAATAAACCACTTTATCCTGACAAAAAGATCCAGATGCAACTGGGAGGTCTTCAGGCATATCTGCTTCTTTATCTTATTAATGACAGATCCCAGTCCATTAACAATTCTTTCCTTTTAATTTTTAGACTCAAGAATCTTTAAACCCAAACAACTTAGAATACTGGATGGAAGACATTTACACTCCTGGCTATGATTCCTTATTAAAACGGAAGGAAGCCGAGTTCAGAAGAGCAAAGGTTTGCAAGATCGCTGCCCTGATCGCAGCAGCAGCTTGTACTGTTATTCTGGTCATTGTAGTTCCCATTTGCACAATGAAGTCCTGAACCTGTGGATGGACCCGTGACTCCCAGCCACGTGTATCTCAGATAGCTCATGCTGTGTGTCAAATGTCTGATGGCAAAACTGTAAGGAATTTGCTAAGGAACAATGTTCTGAGGATTTCCTGTTGGAAAGTGCTGTAAATGAAGGCAGAACACAAAACAACTAGAGAAACATTTTTGAAAAAGTCTTATTTTAAATAACAGACTGTGTGGTGAAGTTAATGGGAACTGGGTTCAATTTTTATGCATTTTTAAAAGTGCAATATTTTTTTTCCTAAAGAAATGATATAGTGTTTTACAGTATGAGAGACTGATGAGAATCCAGGCAAAAGAGGAAGGTTATCTGAGCTATGTTGCATTTATTGGAGGTGTGAGTACATGAAGGTAGCACTGTATAGAAGGGAATGTTCTATATGCATTATATCGGGGAGCTAGGAAAGTCTTAAAGCTCTCTACAATGTAGAAAACTCTGAATGTATTGTATTTATTTTATAGTATTTATGTATTTCATGATCATTTGATTGAAAGCAGACTGTGTAGCTGTGAACAGAGTTCATTCCTATGTTCAGATTAAAAAGGGCTCTTTGTATTTGGTCTTGCCCTAAGACCCACTCTATCATCACTGAGTACTTAGATAAGTGCAATGTGCTGCAGACCAAAAAGATTATGTTTTAAAGCAATCACAAGAGGTTTTAGTTGCTTCTGTTGAATAACATTTGCATAGAGCTGGCAAGCTTGCCTTGCCAAAATGGTATTCTTTACCTCTGCAGACAGTGAAATTGTCTCAATTTCACTCCTGCCAGCACGCAAAGCTGGCAAATCAAAGCAACGCTCTGTTAAAGTTCTTGGAAATGTAATCTGAACAGTTATAATTTTTTTTCTTGAAGTCTTTGTGCCTTTTTTTAGACTGTAGATTAAATAGAACTGTTTAATTTTTTGCTATTTTAAGCCCATAACATAAATCACAGCATAATGGGTACTAATGGAGGTTCTCTTCCCGCAAGCCTTCTATACAATTCCGAGTGCTCCTCAAGCAGCAGGACTGGTGGTTACTGAGCACTTATATTAAGGGCACAATTTTTCGGCACTAGTAGAAACTTGCTGTTGATGCAATGCATTCGGGGAGATCTTTTGCTTCCCTCTTGCTAATGTACTTAAGAATACTGGTTGACTCTACTGGACAGCAAGCAGTCTGTATTCCGTGGGAAATGTCCATTTGATGCTTTATCCCAAATGCAAATAGTAGGTTTGATGGAATTCTCAAGCTAGGACAGAAATTGTCTGTCATGGTTAGTGAAAGCAAATACTCAGACAGCATTACTGTTCTGTCAAGTATAGATGGTGGGGCGGGGGGGGGAACTATTTTCAGGAAATAATGTGATCTTGCTGGTCCTCTAAGGGAAAGGAAATTCTTTTAGTGAATGCTCTTTCTATATAGGGTAATTTGTTTTCTTCAGAAGCAGCCTCCCTACACGATGACACAGCAGCTAGGAAAGCATTGGATGTTCCTTCCTCTGTCTCTCTGGGATGTGCTGCACACACTGTTTGTTTCTGACTGGTTTAAAAAAAGTATTGAGGAAGAGTGTGTGGGAGGCAAAGGCTTTGTTGTGACTTTAGATGTGTCAGTTCTTTCCTGCAGCTGGAGAGCTGTTTATGTGCTGCTCGCGTGCTGTGTTTTATTTAGGGATAGGTGATCCCTGGGACTGTTGATCTATCAGAAAAATAAATGTAAGCACAGGGTCAGGTGTCCCATCAGCAAATAGAGAACAAGAGTAAGCCCCCTGACAAAGTCTGTGCCCACCTGGTCTGAGTCCTGACCCAAATTCTGTAGCTTTGGCCCATTCTTAATACCAAGATAATTTCTCTTTCCTCCCAGATGCTGCAGGATGGAGTCACAGCAGGGAGGGAGCAATTCACACTGTCTATTTTAGGTTGCCTTTGGTTATGGTATGATTCAGAGCACCTGAGTACAGGAGCTCAGGATCTGTATGTAGTAAATATAGACAGGTAGAGAAACCTCTGGGGAAAATTTAGAGCTGCCAGCAAGATATCTAATATTAGACATGTGAAAATGCTCTGGGGGACACTGCAGTTTACCTTATGCACAATTTAGGTTGATTGTATATATTAAAAAGCCCTATTCCTGGTTCCAGGTAATGTCAGAAAGCCCTTTGACACCCCTCCTTGGCTGGTGATAGCAGCACGGGATGCTGTTGGAAGGAGCAGTGTGGCACATGGGGTGACACAGTGTCAGAGCCCCATCTGCCCACATGGGCAGTGACAAGCCCCTCTGAGGGGCAGAGTGAGAGGGGATGGACACTGGGCAGACCCCCTGCCTTCACCAACCCCTCTTGCACTAGGTATGAGTGGTATGACCTTGCTGCCCCCAGCCCCAAACCAGCAGTGCTTTCTCCAGGGCATCTCAGTAACCTGACTGCCTAAGGGGAGATATGAGAAGGGTGCAGAAGACGTTGCTGATTACAGGGTTTGTCTGTGCAGGGATTTTTTTTTATCTGTGCAGCTCATCCAGCTGGCACTGGGTAAGTCTTTGCATTAGAGATGCCCAGAATTCTGGGAAGGATTTTGCAGGTTATGGAGCCATGGGTGACATGAAGCTGTCCCAACCCAACCACTCGGCATCCCAAGCATCCATGCTGCTCCTAATTTACTGAGGTGCTTTTGCCCATCCTTACTTTGCACAAGCAGCCAGTGGCACCCACCTCCGTGGGGGCAGTGGTTTCCTTACCCACCAGACCATGGTTTGTTGTAGATTCTCCCGCAGCCTCTGGGTGCATTTTCATGGTGCCAGGAGTCTGAGGGAAGCTGGGAGAGCAGAGCCCAGCTCCCCACCTCCCTGCTCTGCAAATACCTCTGTGAGCTGCTGCATTGTCATCTCCTCCCTGGCTGCCTCGGCAGGCAGCTGCTTGGCACCGCTGGGATGTGTATCCCTAGCCGTTCCCACTGGGGTTTGCATCTGGCACAGAGCCCTTCTTAAAACAGGCAAGGAGATGGAGCGATGGGATGCTGCTGCTGGAGGAGGGCAGCTGGGGAAGGAGGGACCCTGTGGCTCTGAACAGAGTGTACAAACTGGGTGAAATCCTGACATATTAACCTGCAAGAATATTGTGATCAACCTTGTGAACCAGTTACCAACTAGAATACACTGTATACTATACGATAGACTTTTGTATAAAAAAAAATTAAATTAAAGCTATAGATACATTGTAATCCTTGGTGTGATTGACAAAAGTGTCCTAGATTGTATTACTTAATTAAAATGATGATGAGCATATTGAACTGTTTTTCGTATTTATGCCTTATAAACTTGATATATTACACATGAGAAAATGAAACTGCAAGAAGTATAAGAAAAGATACTCCATTTTGGGGGCAAATCCCATTTGCTTCTCCTTAAAAAAAAAAGAGTGCTGCTTGAAATGAGCTTAATAAATCATGTGTGCAGAAGAGCAAGTGGAGGATATGTCCCCAGATGACTTTTTAGGATTTTTTTTTTCAAATGGGGCTTTGGTTAATGTACTATATAATAATTTTATTTTATAATGTTATTGTATGATGTTGCCTTTTGGTTCATTTAAATATAACACCAAATAAACTTGAAAATTACAGCATCCTAAGTTTTAATGAAACAGTTATAATAATTTATTACTCCATTGCTTTTCCTGTTGTTTTTTTTTTCCCAAGGGACATCAAGATAGCCATAGGATTCACTGTTAGATAACCAAGCAGCCTATCTAGTTCTTGGCAGAATTGTTAATGGATTTCTCAGTTGTGAAATAATAAGATGGCAGAAGATAATGAAAGACAAGTTTGGGTTTCTTTTAAAAGCTCCTTTGCATAACATTGTCCGGGCTTCTGAGAGATTAGCTCCTGACACTAATCATAGTATTTAATTTTATAGGTTATTTCATGACTGAGTTTTGCCATATCAACTGTTTTAACAAGGTCATGACTAATATTTTGGTGTCTGTTTCACTTACATATTTTTGCAACTACTGTTCCTTTCAGGTCAGTACTATAGATAAGTATTTATAGTAACATATGAACAGGCAATCGGTCTGCTTAGGATCTCTGTATGAGTTTAATTTGCTGCTTTTGAGTTGTTAATTGCAAAACCTTTGTCTTAAAATGCCAGGTGTTGAAACACAGGTAGAGCTGAGCCTATCACTGAAGGTAGTCCAGCGTCAAAGATTGCAGAGGGCATGTATTAACAATGAGCAATGACATGAAAACATAGTATTGTGAGATCTTGATTTCCTCCTCTCTGCTTCATAACCTTTAATGTGTTGCTTTCGGAGTTTTGGTCAGGATGGGAGTGCCGAGTGCTCCCTGCAGGGCTAGGCTACCAGCTCCAACCTTGGGTGGTCACATGTTGCAAGTCATGCTGCAAACCATCACAGATCTCTTTGGGAGGGACTGTGAGTCACAGTTTAGCGTTGGTTTCAGTTTTGGAGATGATAGCATGGGTTTGCATCAATTTCAGGTTTTTCTCTTGTACCCATCAAATCCAGAAGCTTACAGGTAGATGTGCCCTTTCAATTTTTACATTACAGCATGAATCTAAGAGCAGGAACATTCATAAAAATGCTAAGTGGGACCAGGCTCATGCCAAAAAATCCTAAACGTTCTGGCACAGCATTCCTCAGTCATGAAGCTGCCTGTATCAGATATATAGATCTCATCTGGGTCATCGCTGTGCTAGAAGATGGAGCAGCTGCTGTGCTTCTATCTACTGAAGAGAGTCACTGAGTCTCAAGGTAGAAGAAAGCTCCTACACTTTGTGCTGTATTGGCAACCAAGACCTAGCCCTGTGAGCTCTGTGCTGCTTTGAATGTATCACTCACACCAATCAATTGTACTGGTTGAATAAATTCTTTATTTCGTATCTAGCTCTGGTTAATGGCTTTGCCTTTTGCACAAATGAGTCACAAGCAAAATACTGGATCTCAGAGCTGTATACTGCCCTGTGAGGTGCTCCTGTGTCCATCCCATTGAATATGCACATGGAAGAAAAAGGAGACAGTACCCTGTCCATAGCAGTGTGCTCCTATTGAAAGGAAAGGTCAGTTGCGTTGGTGTGGACTCTGGGACAAGGCAAGAACCTGTGGAAGAAATTAGGACAATGAGATTCTTTAGTTTTATTTTTATTTTGCTACCTTCTCAGGAAAGAACACTGTATCCTATAAAGTGCTGCTCTGCTAATAGTTCTTCAACAAGCTTGGCTTCGAATGACTTCTGAGATTGTGGACCCCTCAATGTCTTGCAGGCTGTTACATAAATCTATGATTTTCACTTAGATACTGGAGCAAAATCTTCAAACAAGGAAGAAATGAGCTGTCATCAGACAAACTCCTCCCATGAGTAAGTTCCCTTTATTTTATTTATGTTCTTCAATACAGTACAAACTGTGTGTAGGAGAGCCATGAAACTCTTCCAAAAGCAACAGTTTATCTAAACCTTCCCAATAGCAACAGACAGATTTTAAAGGAAGGCAGGATCATGGTCCTGGATAACCTCAGCACAAGAAAGCAACTGTACTTGCCTTGTGCATGGAACCACAAGGTAGTGCTGGACCTGCTGGAGGGGTATATGCAGAGCTCTCTTCTGGGCCAGAGACGTTTTCCACAGTTTAGGGTTGAGGTGGGTGTCTGGACACAGTGGGTGACATGGCTGCTGCTGAGGCTGGAGGCTTTTTGAAATTAAGAGCTTTGTGGCAGCAATTACCCATCCCCAATACTGCTTCTCCCTGCCTTCCCACACCCTAGATCTGTGGGTTTTGGAATATTCCTCTGAGGCACTAAGCAGGTCTCTGGACATACAGTGCAGGCTCAGATCATGCCTTTTCTTGAAGTTAACCAGATTTCCTCAGTAAAAAGAGGGAATTTTCTGCCAGACATTGATGCTTTGGCCTCAGCTAAAGAAAAAATCCCCTGAGGTCTGAGTTCTTGTCCCACTGGAGAGGCTGACAGCACTTGAGGAAACGTGACCTGGCCCTTTCTCTCATCACCCCCAAAACATCATGAGTCCACTCTGGAAATGGCAGGGTTATGAAGACAAGTCCCTTTTGCTTTCATGTTGGGCTTTGTGGAAGTCACATTTCCCTGCCAGCCTCTGTAACCAGAGGATTGAAAACTGATTCCATTTATTAAGGATGAAAATAAATGGGTGAACTCCTCAGGTAGGAGTATGCAGTTCTGTTTGCCGGTGCTTTAAGGAAAATGTCAAATCCTGCTATTTGTAACAATATTGCTCTCTTTTTCTAGCTTATTTTGAGCTCACACACAGTGTGCCGTGTGCCGTGGTATCCCCCAGCACATGGTGAGAATCCACAACAGCAGGTGTCCCCCTGGAAGGGGGTATAAAAAGGGAATTATGCATGGTAAAAGGAGCGACTAGAAAAATGCTAGTTATTCTGTCTGTCCCAGGAAATGATGGGGAATCTGGTCCCTGCTGAAAAGCTTTGCTGTAAACTCCGCTGTAGTGACAGATGAATCTCTGCTTGTATTGAAAAATCCTCCTGATCTGCCATCCTGCCAAGCTGCCACACTTCCAGCAATAACACAGATATGTGTGTTTTCCTCATGTAACGGAGAGGGGAGAGGAGAGAACCAAGGAGGCTGAGTCATTTGTCTTCTTTCCTTGTCTTCTTAATGAAATATTGCTGTTAAACTTTACCCTGGCTTTCCTGTTACTAATTTTATTTTTTTTTTGCAGTGGTTCTCATTTAAGGGGCTCATAAAGTTGCATTAGTAAAATTTATGACTGCATAGCAAATGGGTGCATATGCATTAATTCTGTTCAAGGCCAATATCTTGTAGCTGCAAAATTGATATTACAGTGAAGTTTCTAGTTTGGCTAATGGCTGTTCAATAAAGCAGAGCTCATGCTTTGCTCACCTTATGGCTCTGAATTCCTTAAAACAGACAGAGTTTGCCAGGTAACAGTTTAAAAAAGGGTACATGCACAACACACTAATATGTATTTTTTTATGTATTTTTGTTTATGTAATCAGACCCTTGAAAATCTTGGCCCAGTGAGTTGCTTCAGAAGGCTTGCAGCATCTTTGCATAGCACTTAGTTCCAAGGTTCAAAATCAGATATCTCTGAATGCAGTGGATTAAAACCATGGCTCTTGACCATAACTCTGCTCTGGAGAGGCTGAACTGGATGTTGGTGTTACCCCATGAGTTACACTCCGCATTGTTTTGGAGTCAGTGAACAATAACTGTTAAATAAACAGTGAATTAATTGACATTAGCTACATTTAGACTTTAATTTTCTTACTATGCAAAAAAAGCCACTTTCTGTGAAAAGGATGGATTAGTATTTGTAGCCTTTTTACCAATTTAAAGAGAGTTCTTAATCTGCTATTCCAGGTTGAAGACATAATAACATAATGACATAAGACTAATAACATGACAAGGGTTTGTTCATGTGCAGGTTGGAGAGAAGAGGTTGGAGGAATATTTTCAGAGTGTTGAGACAGGAATTGAGATGGTATCTGACAGCACTTGTTTTCTTCTTCAAAGCTTTGTCTGATAGCCAGAAGAAAGCTCAGTGCTCATGATCTTGAACCATAGCCTGATGTCTGGGATATGGTAGTTCAAGATCATTGCTGTTAGAGGTAAAAACCCAATCCCTTGGGACTCAGAAGGAATGTATGAAGTGTTGAGCAGCTGAGATGTACCTGAGATGTGCCTGCCCTAGAGCTCAGCTCTAGAGCAGGTGGATACCTGGTTAGGTCTAAATCACACTACATGTGACCCCCATGGTCCCACAAAATGGGCTCCAACCACAGCAGACCCTGGACTCGTGTCCAAAGATCACTTGGCAAAGTGATCAGTGACAGCAGCCTGCAAAGATGTGATGGAAGACAAAAATATCCCTTTATGGATGGGACCATCCACACTGTCTCAATCTCTAGAAGCAAGAGCCTTTTGGAGGGAGCAGTGACACTTTTTTATCTCTGCTGGAAGAGCTGAGCTGACAAAAGTAAGGCATCCCTGGGATGGATAAAACAGAGCAGTGGGAAAGATAATCTCATGTGAAAGCTCTCAAGGCAGTACCGTATGTCTTCCATGTTTTGAAACTAGTCACTTGATCTCTGTGGGCTTTAGTTTCATGCCAGTTATTCACTGTATCTCTTCAGGCATTTTCTTGGAGCAGAGCTTGTCCCTTGCTGTGGGGTCATAAGGTGCCTGGGAAAAGAGGGGCCAGACACAAGCTGAGGAATCTTACAAGCATCATCTTGATACTCGACACCAGTATCATAAATAGTTAAAGCCAGATCAGTCATCAAATTTGTAACTCTGGTGGTAATCAGTGATACAACACCAGGGAGGTGTTTGGCTCAGCTTGTCAAAGTGTTTTGGTGTTGTGAGAAATGATGAATGTCACTGGGAAAGCTTTTTGGGGAAGATAACGGGAGAGAGAAAAGCAGGGGAAGCACGATGCCCTGCTGGGAGCATGGGGAGAGTGGGGAGAGTGGGATTAGTGCTGCCGAAGACAGGCAGACAGCGAGCATCTGCTCTGGGCCACCAGGATCAGAGCACAGCAGGACTGAGAAATTCTTGGACCAGTTATCAAGGAACTGGGTAACTCCAGGATAGTGTACTCATGGGGGATTTTTACTACCCAGACATCTGTTGGGTAACAAATGCAGCTAATCATGGTGATAATGTACAGCCCTAATTCACTATAAATTCTCTCCCATATGTTTTGCATTGTACTTACAGTAGGAAGTGAGGGATAGTTATTCATGAATCAAGGTGAACTGAGTTGCTGGTGCAGTTAGCCATATATTGCGGAAAATAATGTGTGTCAGACTTGAACAGAATCCTTCTGAAAGCATGGCTGTATTTCAGGTATTTTAAGCCAAAAAAAAAAAAAAAAGAAAGGGTTTTTGTAATTACAGATTGCTTTTAAATGTACCAGTTGAACTACTCACTTCTCCATAACCTTTGTTGACCTTGAAGCACGAATTCACAAGAGGAGTGGATGAAGAATTATCCTCCAGATGAAATACAAATTCAATTCTGCTGATGAGGAGGTGGAAAAGGGCTAAGAAAAAAATAAGAAGGGAACCATGATAATGGCTGCTTAGCTCACTGGTAGCACATGAAAGAATGTTGTTTTACTGATATACTTCTATGCCTTTCTTCTGTTGCAGGCAATAATTTTGCCCTCTAACTCACCATGGACCCAGAAGAGCACTGTGAGCTCAAATATATCTAATATTGAGTGGGGAAGGAGGTGGCTCAGCCGCCGGAGTTCAGGGCTGAGCACAGTCAGTTACTGATGAATTATAGTGCCATTTCCTCCTGTTAGCAATCCCTACTGGCTGTACTTGCCCCTGTGCTGCCTCATCAGAGGGTTTATTTTGGTAAGGAAACCATATGCTCTGGCTTTGGCCACTCAGGGCTTGGGGATTTGCGTAATGGCATTACTGCTTATTCCTCAATTACAGCCTTTGAATATGCAAATCTGTTGAGGCTGGTTACTGTAATCCCCCTGCCTGGCTGGTCCCCAGCTGGGGAAGTCTTTGAGCCATTTATTGGCAATGAGGGTTTTCCTCCTTGGTTTCTTATTTCCAGCTGTGGGTAAAGGGGAAAACTGCTCCATCAGCTACCTGAAACAGAGAGCAAAATTCAGAAAAAGGAAATATGTTTTTTGAAAAAGAGCTTGAATACCTTATCCTCTGTCATTTTCCCTGCAGGAGCTCATGTTCATGCTGCTGGTGAGAGATGGGATGGGTCAGTTTCCTCCATCCCACAGACTGCAGCAAGGTTTGTCTTTGCAACAATTGTCCCCTGTTCCTGTCTGCTCTGGCTGCTTCCCACTTGAAATTTGGTTTCAAAGCAAAAGAGCTGAGATAACCAGAGTTTTTGAAGGCTGTCTGTCTGCTCACTGCTCTTTGTGGTCTCCTGGCTCCAGTGTAGCTGGGTTAGTGTAAAGCAGGAGAGGAATTCAGTAGAGGACTTGCTTGCTTGAGTGGAGAGATAGTGAAACCCCAGCTCACAGCACCTGTCCCAGAAAAAGGTCTGGTGAATTGCAGGGATTTACCATGTGCTGAGCTGTGTATCTATGCCTAGAGCTATAACTCTTCTTCTTATAACGTTAATTGAGTAACCTTTCCCAGTTCTACTTCCAGGTTTTTTTGTAGTTGTATTTTCAGTAGTCCTTGTTTTTTTTGGCGTGTATCTTTTAAAAAGGGGGGGGGGGAGGTTTTTTTCAAAATTTCATTTTCAAATAAGAGAGAGTGCAGCTGCTTTATTATCTGGAAGAAATAAGTAAAACAGGAAAATCAATGTCTTTCCAATGGCAAGGATTAAATCCTGGAGCCATTCAAATCCTACTTCCCGGGACTTGTGAAGAGGCAGTATTTCACCCAAAATGCCCTGCAGTTCATCCTCATTTGCTGGAGACTGTCCTGAGATCCAGCAGCCAGGCTTTGTCCTTTTCTTACAGCTTCAGTGCTCTCTGCTAACACCACATGACCTTATAGCATCCACAATAGCCCATATTCTTCTTTCCTCAGCCATGGACCTGCCAACTCCATCTGCACAGGCAGCATTTGTTGAGAAAACCAGTTATTTTGCATCTGAGTTGATAATGATGCTCTGAGAACGTCACTGTCACATAAGTCAAAACGTCCCAGGAGTGGGGTATCTGGACAGATTTGAGAGAAACACTTTTGCCTATGCATGGGAATATGTCCCATGCCATTATGTGTTAATGGATATGATTTATTTCAGATAAAAAGGAGAAGAAGAAAACCTAGGCAAATGTAGAACCAATGATTTACGGGAAACAAGACTGTTTGGAATATAAATACAGACAAGCAGCATATTTGTTGCTGATGGTGCTATGTTCCCTGGGAGAATAAAGCCATTTTGTAACTATCTGTCTGTGTCTTGAGCTTGCACACATTTTGTCTCAAAGTTTTTCATTTCTAATGAGGTTTCCTATGCTGAATATTTTTCTCAGATCAACAAAAATGGTTTGACATCCATTTGTAAAAGGCGTCATTGTAATGAATCGTTACATTCTGTTCCTAAATCAGTTTCTTCTGTTCTCTGGATTTCTCCAGTACTCCTTTGTCAGCCAGATGTGGGGGAAGATACCTGCAAATAAAGATGTATGGTATGTCAGGGCCTGCTACTGAAAATGTCCTGAGTGTTCCTGAACTCTGCTTCCATACCATACCTAGCAAAAGCTTGTCATGCTCCTCTTCTGGAAGATTAATATGAACTGAAACACATGGAAAGAAATTGTTCTTCACGTGTTTTTGATGCTTTAAGTGACGAATACTTTTGGAAGTGTTCATCTTGTTTTTACTGTAGGTATTTCTGCTGGACCATAAAAGTAATGAAAAAATAGCCAGAGAATGAAATTTTAATCTTATCCTATGATAAACTAGTACAAGAGAATTATTTTTCACTATGTACAAGTGAACTGTATCTTTTTTAGGTAAATTAGAACCATGGAAGGGAAAGAACCTCCTGGGAACTGAAGAAGTGTGTTTAATGCAAGTAAGAGACAGCATTGCATTTATTATTTTGTCATCATGTATCTCTAATGTGGAAGAATTCCTCTACAATCCTTTAGGAATAAAAGGGTTATCTAGTGCCTTGGTTTACTCAGTATTTGACTTGTTTGATGAAATCAGTGAGAAGAGATGTGTTTATTATGTTGATGTTTGCAGGAAGCATGCCAAGTGCCACAGCTTCAGGAACTTTTCTCTCAGAAAAGGTGTAGATAAAATATAACCATTCAGAAACACCACAAAGAAGGAGCATGCCACCAGTTTTTGTGTTGTGGTGCAATATTGCAATGTAGAGCATGAACCAGTCCAGCAAAGGACAAGACTCGAGAGACGTCACTTCATGGCCAAAATGTCCCACCTCTCTTCTTCTCCTCACCCAGCTTTCTTGTAGTTAAAAACAGTAGTCACTATGATACTTCAAATGCATTAATCAAGACGGAGATTTCCCTACACATTGTCAGCCTATGAAGCTGTCCAGCCTTTCTGCCTGAATTTTGGTTTACTTGAGTTTCCCCCAATAACAGTGGGTTATCTTTCCTACTCCTATCAGGTTGCCATACATTGTAACTGGTAGAATAAAATTCTTCAAGCATAAGTTCTGCTGCAATGATCTGATTTACTTAAATATGTGATCAAACAGAAAAGCAATTTCTGAAGAACACTTTAAAACAAGAGCAGAATCTGGCAACTTGTTAGATGCCCTCAATGGCTGTAGTTTTGCTGGGGACTTTGATCACAGCTTCCTTCATCTCTTTTCATGCTGCTTACAAAGTTTCTCTATGTAAAAATGTAGGGTGTGATTTACTTCAACTAAAGAAAGACAAATTCATTCTGAAGGAGGGAGATGGTCAATTTCTGAGCTTGAGTCTTGTGTAGATCTTGAATGACTTTAGAGCAGTTGATGTGGAAAGGATGTTCCAAGTGACTGACAGTATGGACATACCATGGTCTATAATGAAGTGGAAAGGTGGTCTTCTGCGGTCAGGTGTCATTATTTCAGAATTGCAGATGAATTTTCCCCCAATTTGTATGGTGTAGGGGGTACCCCTGCACTAACCATCTCACCAGCCCAGTCCGCACACCTACATTTTGAGCCATCTGGAAGCTCTCATGGGCTAGGAGCCATACCCTGAAGCAGGAAAATCTTCTCCAGGAGAGCTGTGGTGGTTGCTGAAGGAATTCAGCCTTTATTTAGTCCATGAGAGACTGTTCCCAACACTGCTGAAATGCAGATACTGCTCAGTTGCCGCTCTGCGACTGCTGCACTACATTGCAGTATTTCAGGAGGAAAAGTGGAGAGTGACTTTTCTGTTTGAAGCCATATGAGGGGGATTCAGCCAGACAGCATGTAATTACCCTAGCTGGAGCCAGGCCAAGGCAGAGGATCTGTGGCTTTCCATCTGCAGGCTTATTTTCAGCACTTCAAATGAGAGATTTGCATGGAACATGTCAAAATTAATGAAACAAAGTTAGTTGCATCTCCTCCATCATGCCCACATTAGACACAAATAACTCACTGATAATGGTTTGCCCTGGCCATAGAAGCTCAGCTTACAAGCCCAAATGAAAGAGCAGCTGGAAGCAAGAAGCCTTTCCTCTTCATTCAGGTGAGTTGTGAAGCGGGTAATGAAAATGCTATTGTTTTCCAACATGGCCAAACCAGGTTGTTCAGGAAAATAGATTCTGCCTATGACTCTTCCTCTTACAATAGAAACTGTGGCCCTAATCCAGTAAAGCACTTTAGTATGTGCTTAACTGGAAATTTTTAAGTGGCCCTGCTGGTTGTGAGGGATCAGCTCTCATGCTTGACGTTAAATATGAGGAGTGGGAGCTGGCAGGTGGGCAGCTGAGCAGTGCGATTGCCCAGGGGTCCTGCCTTATTATCTGTCATTATATGGGTTTAGCATTTGGCTGGATCTGGGCCCATTTGAACAAAGAAGTAGGATTAGCAGGCGTGCAAATAGGGAGCAAAGCCAGAGGGTTCCAGCAGTGTTGAACACAACTTTGTTACTCTGACAGAATGTATAAAAGTGAATGAAAAGGCTGTATGATTGCTGTTGCCATCCTGTTAATTAGGCTGAACTCATGCTTCATTAGTGCTACAATATGCTTCCATCTTAACAAAGCCCTATTGGGTGTATGGAGCCACTTTACTATTAGTAAAATGAGGCCTTATCAGAAAGCCCTGTAATTCATTCTGTAAGACAAGTCATGACATATATTGTGTTGAAATTGCACTGAAGAGACAGATTACTTGCTTAACACTTGCTTTCCCTAATGACCAGGAAAATATGTTTTGCAAACTAAGTTATTTATTGTATTGTGAGCTCTTCTGACCTCGCGCCTAATTACATCACATAGTCCTTTAGCAGTGTTTCAAGTAGTTCCTAAATAACACAAATTGAACTAACCTGCTTTTGCTCTTGCACATTCTCTCAGTGACACTGTGAAAATCCCATCAGGCATTTAAATCTTTGTTTCTTGCTGTCATTGTGGTGAAGATTTTCGCTTATAACCAGTACAGTATCCCTGCAGCAGGAATGCAGCAAAAGCACTAGCACAACCCACATTACCACAGTCCCTGCTTGCAGCAGTGTAAAGCAGTACTGATTAAGCAACATAGTGAAAACTTGACACAGGAGCACGAAACAACGTGTACTGGCTTGTTCACTGGCCCCAAGGAAACACTGCACTCCCCAACACTGCCACACCACAGGCAAAACGTAGTGTCTGTTGCAGTGCTATGATAGATGGTGACCTGGTGGTGATTCTTCTATGGGTTCACTGTTCTGAGAAGGGAGTTTGAATGAAACCAGGGTACAGATCCTCATTCGTCTCAACTGGAAAGCTCACTGAAGTCAGTTCTGCCCTATTGGACATCCCTGCTTTCTTAGTGGTGCTCGTGATTATCTCTGTCTGCCTTCAAAACCAGATTTCTGCAGGTTAGGATATGTTACAACTAACACACACACACCCATACACACAGAATTCCAGAGAGTTTTTGCTGGCATTGGTTGTTTGACCCATCCATCTAGTGTGGGATATGGCAGCTTTCTACAGGTCAGTCAGCACCAGAGGAGTGTTCAGTTATGGGCAGAGAGAAAAAGAAGAAATGGGTGAGAAAGTGGGTGCAGGGAGGAGTAAGTTAAACATATCTACCACTGAGGCTACGAAATCTGCTTGTGTTCATGAAGGTGTGAATTTGAGACAGAATAATTTCACAACCTGTGTAACTAATTGCTAGCGACTGTTGGGGATGTGAGGGCAGATGGTGTTACATATTCCCATGATTGTTTCATGCAATGACTCTCTTCCACAATCTGAAGTCAAATGGCAAATGTTGGCTTCATTTCAGTACAGAGGATGAATATCATGGTGCTCCACCATTTCCCCCCAAAGGTCTGTGTTTGATGGATGGATCCCTTCTGGAATTCCCAGGAGAAGCACCACTCTTTGCCACAGCTAGAGGCATCTGTGTCTGACACAGTAGGTATGCATGGTAGAGTTAGATTCAACTCCACCCTAGCTCCCAGATCTTCTTATCTAAATTATTTGAATTTGCTATTACTGGTAAGCTCAGGAAAGGGAGATGTGTCACAATATCTTTTTATTTGCTTGTTTCCAATACCATTCTTTAGCCTTACTGTAAACTTCCATGGTTACTCACATCTTCCTACAGTAGACCTAAAAATATCTCCCTCTCTCCATTTCCAATGCTATACCCTGCAGACCTGACATGACCCTATATGAGAGAGTCATAACAACACATTCTAATGGAGAAGAAAAATGGCAATGAGGTAATGTAGCAAAAACAACTGTCTGAAAGAGCATCCCCTAACTGCTTGCCAATTCTGCTTGCTTTTGCAGCTCAGGCTACTTGTATTGTCATCGAGCTCCAGGGCTAAGGACATTTCTTGGTATAGCCCCATGAAATCCATGGATTTTATCCCAGGGTGGCTGCAGTCAGAAGTGAGTGCCATGGATGATGGGCACAGCCTCATGTTCATGTGCCAGCTGCGGCATGACTGCACATCCCCAATGAAATCAGCACCAGCCCTGAGAATCTGGAGGAGCAGTGTATGGTCACACAAAATCAGATTTGTCACAGAGCTCTAAAATCGGTGCTATGGTATGAAATTTAGAACAATGACAATAGGGGACCAGAACTGATTTTTCAGAAGGACTGGCATTTACTGCTTAAGTAGAAATATCTTATTCTTACAGGCATGGAAAATGCTTTACTACAATAAATTTGGAAAGATCCTGTAAGATTTTGTTCCAAGATGGAATAATGCCTTCCTTCAAGCCTTAGAGCCACCATCACCATAAGCCACAGTTACTGGTTTTCGTCAGGTTAGTTTGAATCTGGATCAGATTCCTTTCTCTGTTTTGCCATGCAGCTGTAGAGATTTTTGACTGAAATGCAGTGATGGGACAGAACAAAGCAGAGCAGGACAGGAATGACTGTTTTGGTGGCAGACACAGCTCTCAGGATTTAAAGTGATCACAGAACTGTCATGCAAGATTGGTGATTGCTCTTGTTCTTGACTGCTTATGGTCAAGGACACACAATTATCTGGTTGCTTCAGCAAGTGGTTTCCTAAGCTCATATTTGTGTAGGTTGTGTATATAACCAAAAGTGAATAAAGAAAACTAATATGTCAAATAACAAAAAATTGTGGGGTGTAGCATATATAGGCCATAAAACCCACCTAATTTTCCATTTTTCTCACTGTATTTGTAAAAGTGAATATGAAATAAATGACCCACTGTCAATGGTCTCCCACAGAATTACTTCGACAACAGTACAAGATAAAATCCATATGCAGATGTCTAATCAGATTATTCTGTGGTGTTTTAAAGACAATCTTTCTGAGGTGAAAATAACATTTTTAAAAAGCGGATGGTCAAATTTCAACATATTGAGGAGCACAGACTCCCACTTCCCTGTGCCTGTGAACTGAATTTGCAGGGATGGTGGATGTCATGCAATATGGGATATATTTTGCTTCACCTGTCATATGCCTTAACTCATCACAGTGTTTTGCATCTGGGTCAGCTGTATTTTTATCAAGCATTAACATGCATAAGGGTTTGCCAGTACTTAATAAAAATGCTACTGAAAACTGCATTCTTCCAGGTCTTTATTGAAGCAGATTTTATTGTGTTTGAACTGTGTTTGAACTGAAGGTACACTCATGTGAAAACTGTTATATTCATAACCCACACCCAAGCAATAACAAAGAGCTCAGCTAATGAAAATCACTCAGAGGAAATCACTGCCCACCCCTTCTAAGAGCAATTAGAAAGATTATTCCAGCATCCCTAATGCTGCCACACTGGTGTTGTACTATTAAGCACCTCTTCCCTCTGGAAGACTAAGATAACGAATCTGACATAATGTGTAATAAATGGTGCTGGGAAAAGAGCATTTATGGTGCTATTACCACCATAAATTCCTATAGCAAAGGACAACACTTGGACAGTATAAACACATAAGGTTTCCCTGTGAGTCTACCATTCAAATGAACACAAGAAGAGAAGATTTGGAGCCAGTCAAAACCAGAATGGAGAATTCAAGCCACCTTTTCAGATAAAGGCTGACAAAGCACTTTCACACTGAGTCTCTGTCTCCGGAGGACACTTCACTAGGCTTCCTAACGCTTAGGAGATCGAGGATCATCTGGAATATGGCTGTTTCTCCAAAGAAAGATGAAAACACTTTTTCTGGCAGTACCCCAGGAAATTCAGATGCTGTAACACCACAACAGATGGAGTCACTGCCAGAGAAGAAATACTGTGTTGCTGTGTGGCATAAGCATGGCAATGTGGGCAAACCCTCGGCTGCTGGGGCACCACGATGTTCCACTGGCTTTGGAGATGTACAGCAAATTACACCAGTTGGGAGTCTGGCTTTGTTGTGTGTATTTCAGCTTTTAAATGTGTTTGTTCTCCTTCTCTTTTTCCTCTCCTCTGGTGTGTCTGTTGACAGAAACAGGTTTCTCTTGGGATTTATTTTTTCCCACTGCATTAGAAAGTGAGCCTGATCTTTAATGATGCAGAGCTGTATGCCTGGGCTTCTTAATAAGTGGCAAAGGTCTTAAACACTGAGACTCTAATGTTTATCGATAATGAGAAACTGACAGAACTGATTTGAATATTTGTGTGATACTAATTGTTCTGCCCCAAATAGCCAACTTTTTAACTACATGAAAAATTAGTTTTGCCAAAGCGTTGCTTCTCATTGCAAAAAAATACACCAATCCTTCAAACAGCATTAGAGATATAATTCCTTGACTTCTGCAAATGAAAAAATATTCATAATCATTTTGGTAAATATTTCATCTAGTGTAAATACACATCCATTTTAAACTCAAACATATGCAAAGGCAGGTAAGGTTTGTTTGAATCAGTTCACCACACAAAGAGCTGCTGTATTTTTCAAGTGAGTCTTCCTTCTGCCCACATCTGGAGTCTAAAAGGGAGGAGAGAGAAGGGAGCGAACTTTTTTCCAGTGGCCATGACTAAATCACTGAATAACTACTTTTTTGCTCTTTACAGTAGGCTTTTATTATGCAGTGTGATTCACATGCTGCACTATGGGGGGACAAGTGCCCCAACCCAAATAGCTAGGAACAGAAAACAGAAGTACTAATCTTAACTACACCTGTGTTTAAATAAGAGGATTTGTGGAGCACAGCAGGAAAAACTGAGGCATTGGTTCCCTTTTTGCTAAACTCCCATTCTTTGCTCTGCAGCCATACATACAATGCATTTGCCTAACACATCCTGATGTATTAGTTTGGCCATGTTAATTCCTTTGAAATATATTTCAACCCACTGTACTTCCAAAATCACAAAACGGTTGATTTAGCTTTATGTGCTCACACGTTGTTGAAAAGAGGGGATGTTTCCCATTTGGCTTTGTGGCATTCACCAATCACATACTTCAGATTTTATGTCTGATCCACTAATAAAAGCTTATGAAACTCTGACTCGTGATTGCAGTCAGGAAATGTCTTTCTTAAATATGGATGGCGTTAGCTTCTGTCAAGCCAGAAAACAGAGAAACTCCCTCTAATTCCCTCCATTAATAATTTTTGTCTTTCCCATGGTCCAAGGATGGTGCACAAAACCCTGTGAGCGCTTGGTTCTGTAAGTGGCTGTTGAAAACATCTCTGAACAGCTTCATCCCTTCTTGTTTTTTGAAGTCTTGCACAAAGCCTGGAAGAAGTCAATATCCCCTGTGTTCCCCCTTGCAGGGCAAAGTGGGAGAGTGGCTCCCACATATAGTGGATGGACTTTCCCCTCAGCCAGAAGTTGCTGTGTGACATGGCAGCAGGACCAACAGCCTGGCTTGTTAGCATGAAACTCCCAGCAAAGCTTGGAAAGTGAAATCCTGGTCACCAGGGACTTTTTGCCAGTAACTTCAGCAGACTCAGGTTATCATCCCCACCCTCTCCAGCAGTGCGAGGCAGGGTCCTGCTGACTAGGTGCTTTACTCAGCACCTTCAGGTCAGGGTTGAAATCAATCATTCAGCTTTAGATTCAGCTTTAGTCCTTCCTTGAGATTTCCTGGAAAACCTTAGACAAGCAGGTAGTGTCTACGTGATTTGTAACCCAGCGGAGGAAGTCACCTCTTTCCCATGGGAGTGGGATAACATTGCTGCTTCAGAGGGCACCTCCTTCCATCTCCCTGTGGGTATCGGAATTTGGGGAGCAGGGCCACTGAGGGACAGCTTCAATTTGCAAAATATAAATAATATCCAGACTGCAGGCCCTTGCTTTGATCTGCTCCTTGCCACTAGCAAGGCACTGCAGGCTCTGCAGGGCTGGTGCTGTGCTCAGAACTCGCAGGTCCAACCTGCTGCCTTTTCCTTTAGCACTTTGCACCATTATGGTATTTTACAGCTGGACTCCAGATGTACCCTACTCTAAGATCTTGCTTTAAGCATTCCCTGAAGATGTACACAGCTTTTCCAATTTTTCAATATTAATGAAAGGATTAGCATCATTATTTATTTGGTTGATATTCTCTCCCTGATGCGCACAGGTCTGAGCAGACATACATATATTAGTCAGGATATTTTTATCTTCTGAGAAGGGCAGAATCAACAATTTTCTCACACTCTGATGCCACAAGAGGTTTAAGCAAGAAATCACTGATGTATCTGAAGTTTTATTTAAGATATAAACTTCAAAAGATTTTCTACTACCTTAATGTGGTCAGCTGTGCTTTTCTGATGATTGGACCATCACGAGAGAGACCAAGTGGTGGAATAGGAGTATCTAAGAGGGAGATACGTGGATTAAGAGAGTTTAGTCCAAGAGGAAAGTGTGTAACATGAAAGGTATGATGAGGCATTGGGAAGGTTGGGGTTTGAAGAGATTTTGGTACAGGGAATCACAGTTTGCACTGGCCTGGAGCAGAGCACTGGTGTTGGCAGAACACACCCATCAAGATGGTATTTCATAAGTGAAAACACATGCAGGGCTGTCTCCCAGCACACAGCACTGAGCTGTGTCCTCTGTATTGTGTGGATGAGCAGCAGCTGAAGCTGCTTGACCCAGCACAGTGGAAGAAGAATGGGAGCACTGGTCCTGGGAAGATGAGCCTCTCAGGATCCCTCCTGTTGCAGCTGCAGGGTAAGTCCCTGCTCTGACCAGGGTGTTTTTGTTTTTTCTTTTTTCCCATTTTTTGCCCAGAAAGATAAGGATGTGAGCAGATCCCTCAATCCTGTTGGTGTAGATTTGTCCAGGAGTTGCAGCAATCTTGATGCCCCTCCAGAGATGAGACAGTTGTCTGGCCAGGGGAGTGAGTGTGGCTGATAATAAAAACCAAAGCCTTAGTGATCATCAGTGATGGTGCAATATCTACCATGAGGAAAAGGAATTCTGCATTTCCCACCTTGGGAATGCCAAGGTGTTGTCTCTGCAGATCAGAAAAAAGTTGATGAGGGCATTAATCTTTCCTTTGCTCTTCCCCCTAGTTAAAAGGAGAGGTAGCTTGTATCCTCAGTTGTTTCTCTGATCATACCAACTCAGGCAGCTACTGCAATAACAAAAAATGTCATTTTTTGCATGATAAATAGGGATGTTTCATCCTAGAAAGGATACCCAAGTGAAAACTTGCCAGTAAGATGACCCAGGCTCGCTACCTATCAAAGTCAAACTCACTGGCAGGCCTCTCATGGATTTCAGAAATAATCTAAAAGCAGAGCAAAAGCTCAGCCTGTACCTGAGATTGTCAAACCTGATGTTAACAGCACAGCTGACAACTCGCTTATCTTAGAAAATCACTTGTGAGGGTTTTGCATTTTGTTGGAGTCTCCTCAGTGGTTTAGAAAAATAAATATAGATGTACTGAAGAGAAGAGGTTTGTTTAGGCAGCATCCTATGCTGTGTGGAGCCTTAGCATAAGATGATTCTTTTTGAGGCTTATGGACTTCTCCTGTGCTCATTATGATGACTGCAATGAAAGGAGAGTGACTGGGAAGAGAGCAATAATAATTCAGTGCCTGGGAATGGCCATCCAATAAGCAGGTTAGTCCCACAAAGTGGATCTTGGCAAGATCACAGTGTTGTATTTCAGATGTGGAGGGGGGGTGTGTGGGATAATAATGAGTAATGAGGGAAAATAATGAGTAGAAGGATAAAGTTTCATTCCATAAAGGCGTGTGGTGTCCTTGCTCACCTGTGAATGGATAGCTTGCCTTTTTCTGATTAATCATGGATGTCTAAGTGGCATGGTCAATGCATGGTTCATTCTCAATAACCACACAGAGGGAATTGCAGTGGGGACAAAAGCCCCCAGGAAGGACAGGGCAGCAGTGCTGCTGATAACCACTGAGCTGACAGACCTCACCAGGTGTGAGGCCGTGTTGGCACAAACCCAATGGCATCCAGACTCCAAAGGGACCCAGAAGTGTCCCCTGCAAAACTAGATGGGTAACAGGAGGTACCAAAAAGACACCAAAGTACTCAGGGATGTTAAGACATTTAAAATAATTTTTTGAAAAGTTGTCTATTTATAAGAATAGCTCAAAACTTATCTCTGCAGTATCAGAAATATGAGGAAACTGAAATTGCAGGAAACTCCCTCAGGTTTGCTCTCTTTTATGAATTCTTACCTTTGACTCAGCTGCCCAGGCATTGTTTGGAGTTTACATTGGTTTGCCTTGTATTTGGGTGAAGCTCAGCAGTTTCAAATGAGTTTACAGATTCAATCAAATCATCATTTATGTGAACTCAGAAACTTATCATGAAAAACCTACTGGAAATTCACATGGCAGCCCAAAACCTAATAAAAAAATTCTCAGGAGAATTGTTGAAGTAGCATCTTGTACAGCTACTCAGAGGAAAGTGTTAAATATCTCTGGTACTTTTGACATGATACAGCTATCGCATCCCTTGTCCCTGTCCCTACCTCTGGCTTCCAGCAGTCCACATCGCAGCAGTAATCACTTCCTGCTCCAAACTGCTTTGTGAATTTCCTTAGCTTGCACTAAGCTTGATCTATTTTTTCCCAAGCAGTGCAATAATTTAGTCTCCTGGGGAAAGACTGCATGAGTAGGGTTGTGTTCATGTATAGAAGTTACTTTTCCTTGAAAACTTGTTTCTCTGCTGTGATAAGTGCAAGTAGCACAGCAGGATGTTTACCTCTCAAAAGCCTCCTGCCTCCAGTTTTCCATAGCACACCTGCCTCAGTCCTTCCCCGTCTTTGATTTATGCCTGGCTTACTAATGGGTGCAGATTATCTGAAGAATGGAAAAATGTGAAAATATGGTAAATGGCCCCAACTTGTGATTAAGTTTTTGAGTACCATGTCTCACTGGCTGTAGTCTGTCAGTAAGTAGTTGCTATTTAAATTGTACTGTTTGTTATTTGGTTGTACCTACAGAAGACTTTAGTCACCTGACTTGTTTTTTTTTCCCTGTATTTAAATATTTTGAAAGATATCTCTGGGTCAAATATTGCTTTTGCGTTTGTACTCTGTGTGGTGATAAAGCATTTTAGTATTTGCGTTGCTTGCTTGCAGCTAATGTTATGCCCCCAGAGGCTGTCTTAGCAGAAAGAGCATTTTCTGTAGAGGAGCCATATGTGTAGAAAAGATAAGATTTGCAATTGCATATTAAAAAAATAAAAAATACATAGGTCAAAAGAACAACTTGTCTAACCTCTTCTCAGTGAGCTTCCCTGTGGCCAGGCTCAGCTCAGCACATTTATGGAAGCATGGTACCCATTCCAGCACTGGTGGCTGAGCTGTTATTAAGCAATTAGTAGGAAATAGCCCAGGTGAGAGATAAGGATCATAGGAAAAGCCTTGGAAGCTTATTTAGTACAGTGAGTTTGTCCAAGTTAACCTTTACACTGGGTTACTGTGCCTGAAGGAACAGACTTTGTCACTGGTGCAAGTTTCTCTGACAGTTTTAAATGAGGTGGTGAGTTTTGTATTGGAAAAATGCATTAAAAAGTTGTTGTTGCTCTGTTCTCATCTTTATTTTTCATACTTGGAGCGAAGCAGTTTAGGAGGTGAGTGGTGGGCTCCCATCCATACAGGGATTCTGTCACCTCAGGTGTAAAGGATGGAAGTGCTCTGTGCCATCTCGGGAGTGGGATGTGGGGCTGGAGTGGTCTCAGACAGCAGCTCAGTGCAGTGCCCTGGGGGTCTGCAGCATCTCCCACCCAAGCACAGGATATGTCACAGGGATGTGACCTTGGGAAGGTCGAGGAGAGATCAGCTGGCAGCCTGGATCTGTTATAACTGTGTCTGCCATTTGGATTGGCCTGTCTTAAAATTACTGTTCCACGTGTCATTGGTCAGAGGGGTTAATAGACTTAGAGAGATTTTCTGCATAGGAACTTACTGACTTCTGAATCACTTGAGCATCTCTGAGCTGAGCTCTGGGGCCAGAGTTGGCTCAGCTGCCCATGGACCTACCAGTTAGCACGAGGATTCATATTGCAAAAGCCCTATGAATATCTGAGATTGAGAGATGGTAAAAGTTTGGCTGAAGTTTTCAGTCCACTTCATGAATTTGAATTACCCATGAAAAAGAATTGAAACCCAAAGGTTCAGTCCTCTTAGAGGATGTCTGGAAATTGTGATATCAAGGTTGCTGGAGGACAGATTTATATGTTTTCGTCATATGCCCCATTTCACTTGTGCTGTTCCTTGGCCAGCTCATTTGCTGAGATCCTTCTGATTTAGGATATAGATTGTATATTCTCCTCCCAGTCACTCCCCTGCTGACAGTGACATGTTTTTTGAGAGAACACCTGGGAACACAAATCCATCAGGAGTTTCAATGAGAGTGGCTTGTTTGGCAAACAGTAACTACAAGTTTTGTATATCTGCTTTCTTACACATGCACATTTTTTCTTGTGTTTAAAAGGCAATGCTTCTCTCTCTGGAGAAGTGTTCTTTTATCCTCTGAGCTTTGTGGCCTGAGAGGGGCAGGATGAAATCTAAGCCCCTTTCAAGTGATGAGAGTCTTGCTGTTAGCTGTTACTACTTCATTTCCACGCCTCTCTCCAGGCCCATATGATGGTAATATGTTTATGCCACCTTCCCTATGATCTGTTTCTCTGCTCTTTTCCATCTCAGGACATTAAATGCAGCAATGCTGCTGCTCATTTTCTCAGATGAGAAGTAATAGCTGTATATTGATTTATTTATTTTTTTAATAAACTCAGGAAATGTGTGCTATAAGTTAATTGAGCTATGCAGTGATCAAGGAACTCGCACTGTGTGCAAGTGGTTACTTGGCAAAGGGCTGGTCAAATTTAGCCTTAATTGCTGGGTTAATGAGGTTGCTGTTGACAAGCTGGGGTTCTTGGTTCTCTGTGCAGCTGCTGTTATCTGTGGATGAGGATGGATGAAGAGGGATTCCCTTGAGAGAACTCTGCAGCCTGCCAGAGACCTGCCTAGGTGATCCAATAGGAAATGCTGGAGAGGGATGTTTCTGTAGCCTTTGCTTGTTGGTGCCTTAAGCTCCTAACCTAGGGTGCTTGTCTTGCTCTGTTCGGGTTCTCCTTCCAGCCCCAGGTCCTGAATGATGGAATTGGCTGGTGCCAAAGGAGGAGGGAGAGGTGCTGCACTTACTGCTGTGGTCTGAACTTGAGCTGGGGAAGGCAAAGACCAGGGGCCAAGTCCACATGTAACTGAGGGGGTTCAAACCCCACTCTCCCAGCACCCTTTTTGGGTGACACAGAGCCCTCTGTTCTCACTTTTCAGTAGTTGTTGTGTGCTCTGGTGAAGGTGTCTTAGGACTGCTGGTGTTCACCTCCATGGCACAGGGCTGGAGGGCTGCAAGTGAGGCTGCCCAAGCTGAGCCTCTCAGGTGGGAGGAGGGCTCTGACCTGCCCTGCCGGAATGCCATCAACCTGCAACCAACACAGGGGCAAAAGACAGGGTAGGAAGGAATTTGTTGTGTTTATTGAGGGCAGCTTTGAGAACAGTCACTCTGAATTCAAGCATCCAGACTGCCTCCACCCACTGCTTTGGGCTGTCCCTTTTGCTGGTCTAACAAGGGAAGACGTGTGTGCTGAGACAACTGCCAAGACACCGTGCTCGTCCCTCATGCCGATTTGAGGAAAAAAAGGTGTGTTATGAAGAGCTTCTTCCCTAATTCACTTTCAGTTAATGGGTAAAAATAGCTGGCACAGCTTGAAAAGTGCAGTGTGTGTAGTTCAGGAAAGTCTCAAGTCGCAGTAGGGAGAGTTAAACTGCACTTAGTTAGTCTTGTTAATCTGATTTATTATAAGCAAAGGCACTCAAAGCAAAACAACAATCCCTTAGATTTTTGTGAGGTATCTGACAACTGTTTTGCGGAGGCATATGATAACATTTAGGAATATTAAAAAAGCATATATAATTGCCTCCTAGGAGAGGCATTGTGCAGTGGAAGTCAAGAGAGTAGGAAGTGGCAGATTTGATGAGTAACAGTAAAGAAAAGCTGAACTCTAAGAAACTATTAGGAAAGTGTGATGTCTGAAGAATATTTTCACACTGATGAAATTTTACACAAATATTTAGTGAGTAAATGACTTGTTTTCAAACTCAGAGTCAGAATTTATTCAGCAAGAGACTTTCTTGAGGAGTAAATATTGGACCTTGCCACCCAAGTTTTGTACTCTAGGTAAATAGATCAGATCTTAATATTAAAGATAGGAGAGAGGACTTTGCCACTCTAAGTTATTTTATTTTTGAAATTCCATTTGATGCTGTAATTTGACAGAATTTTAATCTAACATTAAAGAGTGTTGTAATCAGGATATTAAAAAAAGGTAAATTCATGTATCTTGGAAGGACAATACATAGACAATTAGACTGGGATGGGAAGAAACATAAACTTTCTGAGTGTGTACCTGTGGGATGCAGCTGTTGTGTTCTACCCTGCTGCAGCCTCATTCTGGGGCTTTGCTTTTGGCCTAATGGCAGCAGCAGTCCTTAGGACACAACTGCAGGGGGAGCTCTGCTGTTAAGGGCATCAAAAATATCTTCCATATATGAAATGGGAAATGCCTGAGGTCTTTCCTTCTAGCTGTTTGCCCAAAGAGAGGGTCTGTGGAAAAATTTCCTTCACCTGACATCAGATCAATTCTCCCAGGACTTAATGTATGTGGTTTCTCACCCATTAACTTTCAGAGAGTCTGTTTAACGCTGTGGGTTTGGCACTCGCTAATTCTTCAAAGGCCTTGAAACTAAACAGGCTACTCTGTCAGTGACACGTGGAACTGTTAGGAAGATGGATGTGTTAAAGCCCTACAGCATCCAGACACTGTAGTGTGGCTGTCAAGTAGCTGTTTGAGAAGGCAGCAGGGCTGTGTGGGTGGAAAACCCTTTTCCATGGGAGAAAAGTGCCCTGTGGGGGTCCTGCAGACCTTCAGGGGCTGCCAGCCTGATGCTGGAGAAGGATTTGTCCTAGAAACCCTTTCCCATCTTTAGCTGTGAGGGTTTCAGGTAGAACACCCTCCTGACTGGCAGGATGAGGGTTGGGAGCTGCCAAGCCTGACCCAAGAGCTCCCTTGCACTGCACGTTGTGGGACCCTCAAACTCCCTGTCCAGCTCTGGCTCTTTCACCTGTGGCAAAGTGGCCAGTTCTGGAGTGATGATTTTCATTTTCACCTTGAGAAAGCTGTTACTCAGAGCTGAGATGGCTGGGTGTGGGGTTTGGTTTTGTGGTTTTCCTTCATTTGTTTGTTTGTTTAAAATATGAACGTCTCTTCCTTCCATTCTCAGTTTAACTCCACAACCTTTCTGTGAGGCTGAGGGAGGTGGACCGTATAAACACCAGTTGTACTTGATAATGGTTTGAACATCATGAGGTTAAGAAACACATAAAATTAGCGTTTCTGTATTACTTTAAAGACCTATAAGGAAAAAAATGTTCTGAAGAAAATTCTTAAATTGAATTCTATGACTTGATAACATCACCAACCTCTGTGACTTCTCTCATGGGTTAATATTTTTACACCAAATTAAAACCATGCAGTTCAGACAGTATAATCCAAAAGTCATTATAGAAGAGGATAAATCTAACTTCCAACCTTTAATTTAAAAGGAAAAAAAAATGTCCTACAGGGAGTTTAATCGTACTTTGCTAATCACTTTCATTATCACCGATACAAGTACAAGACTTTGCAAAGTTCTCTAAAGAGCAACTCAGGGATGTGGTGCCATCAGCTTTTACAGTTTCAGGTTGCTTTTTGCAGCCCCTGTGAATATGCACCGTGTGTATCTTGGCTCTTTGGGGATGCAACTCACGCTTTATTTCTTCCTCCCTCTAAAAGCAGAGCGCTCTTCCAGGAATTGCCTTAATGACAAAACCTCAGAGGATCCACCAGAGTGGGAATTTTGAGGATTCTATAAAAATTTAACAGGGTTCCACGGAAATGGTTTGAAAAGCCCCAGATAATTGGACTCTGTCTGTGGGGGGTTTAGTCATCCAAAACAGGTCTCTTGCGGGAATGTAAATCTCTTAAACTCTACCGAATGTTTTCATGTGAAGTGTAGTTTTTCCTGTTGAGATCCTGAAATCCTGCACTGTTCCACATAAAAGGAAACGCAAGTATTTTTTTCATGATCTCCTTGGCCCTTTCATACTCAGGATGCTCTGAACACTGGACTCATCAGCAGAAGGCTCTTTTCAGAGTGGGTTTTGTTCTGTTTTCCTAAATGAGACAATTCCAAGAGCTGCTGTACCAGGAACCCTGCACAGACCCCCAGTCATACACGATATGCTGGAGATGAGGCTGCCTTCCAACACACAGTACTCAGTACCACATTTCAAATGCTATTTAAATTATCTTTTCTGCTAAAATCTGGAGAACTAAGACTTTCAGAAATGGTTAATCTCATGTTAGTGGGGATCCACATTCCCATACAGCCAGGGAATCTAAGGCAGCACACAGCGATGCTCAGCTTTGCAGGACTTGGTTGCTGAGGCTGCATCCTCACCATGTACCAGCAAGGTTAGCCCTGCCAGGCAGGACTGATGGCTAAAATCAGATCTCTGTAAATTTTAGCACTATATAAAGCATCACTCAGAGGAGCAACACTAGAAAGATTTAAATGTTCTGCAAAAGCTGAATTTCAGTACTGTGTTATTGTGATTTTGCTTTTTCTTTTTTCCTTAAACCCCATTTGGGGTCAGGCACCTCACTGGTGTGCATCGCTCTGACTTTGTGAAACTGTTCTAATTGAGAGCAACAGAGGATCTGTCTCTCTTGTGTTACATTTAAAATATTCATACAATTAAACAGTGCTTTGAAGTGCTCTGGAGCAAGATGCACTATGCTTTACTTTGGGTGGTCAGGAGATGAAAATGGAAATGTTTTAATTGGATTTGGTCCTAAGAAACTGTGCCATGTCCTTGTTGGAATTTCCTTGCTAAGCAATACCACACCTTCTCCTTGCAGCTCAGAGCAGTTTGCCCTGTGCAGAGGGGACCATGATAAATGGTTAATTTTAATCATCTCTGCTTTGGAGTGAATTAGGAAGGAGGGGCACATTTTATTCACAGAGCTGTATTACTCCACAGAGAAGGGTTTGAACCAAGGAAAGGACTCAAATACATCTTGGCTGTAGGCCAGGTTTGGATTTGTTCATTTGTTTTGGGAGTTTTATTTTTGTTCTTTTTTTTTTATTTTTTACAGTGGAAAAAGCCCATTTACTCCAACTTCTTGCAGCTACTGCATAATGAGCTGCCATTTTCGATATGCACTATCTAAAGGTCAGAGGAAGCCTTGCTTCTATAAAGCAATGGCTTTTATGCACTCCCAGAGAGTGTGTTCACAAGAATTTCCTCTCTGCAACCCGAGCTCCAGCCCAGGTGCAGGCAGGAGCAGTGTGCAGGGAACTGGGGCTATGGCATGTTCTCCTCATGACTGTGCCTTTCAAAAAACTGCTATCACTGGTGACATAGCATTGAATTTTAAAATTTGTTGTGCTTGTGGATGGGTCTTTTTGACATACTGGTTTCATTTCAGATTAATTTACAAATCGCTCAGTGTGTTTTCGCAAAGCTTTCACTCAGTTGTCACATTCCCAAGCTTTGTTGGGTAACATTTGTTAGTGATATACCTCCAGCATGGCTAGGAAATAACAGCAGATGAAACGCATGTAGCTTTCCCTCTTTGACAACAGCAAACATTGATACTTTTCACAGAGAACTTTTTTTCTTCTGGAGTCCTAAATAATACATCTGTGTGTGTGTATATATTAAAATAGAGTATGTGTGTGTGGATGTGCATACATAAGTAAAATTACATATTATGTGTGTATATATATGTTAACCACCTGCTGATGTTTCTGGAAGGTTGGCAGACCTTGTAATCACCAGCAGTTTACTTCCTTAAAAGTTTAAACTGAAAATCTGCAGGCAACATTAAATCCACTGGCTTTAGTCACCGAATGAACTTGCCCCTCAAATGTCTATTTCTGTGACACTCTCCTTCCACTGCAGGTCTGTTTTCTGATTTTATTTCCGTCTTTCATCTTCCAAGTGCTTATCTGTCCTTCCAGATTCATTACCTCTCCTTTCCTTTCTCCTTACTTCCTTTCTTCTCCTGCTGTGTTCCCATTTTTAATGATTTATTTTATGCTTTATTTTATAATGTTTATATCTGCAGAATGAACTGGTTTTATAACCCCCCAAAATTAATACTATAATTTATTTTCCTCACAAAGCTAATGCTCACTGCTGCTGAGCAGCCTCTTGCTGGTAGTGATGCACACCCTGAAACTGGTGCCAGGTGACTCCACTGTGGTTCACATCACAAGTTTTGGCTGTGTCAGAATCAGGACTGGATGTTGCTTGAGGGGAAGTGACCAGGCAGGGGGAGGAACTTAAATAATAGCTGTTCTGAATCAGATCAGTCATCCCACTGTCCCCAGCTTCTTCCTGAAAGAAGATGTTTAAACAGGAGCGTGAGCTGGGCACCACGCAGAGCAGAACTTCCCTAAGCATCCAGCTCTCTTCTTCTTGCTGTATTTTACAGCAATCAGAATTTGGTGACTTCCTAAGCAGAAACTGCATCTTGATAATCCTGTTTAATAGCCATTACTTGGTCCTGTCTTCTATAAATTTGTCTAATCTGTCCATGAACTTATCTGTCAATCTCCACAATTCCATGGCAGAGAGTCCCTCACTTATGCACAGCGAGGGAAAAAATATTTCTTCTTGTTTGTTGTAAACCTGTGTCCTGGTCATTTTGCTGGGTACCTCTAAGTTCTCAAAGTGTGCAATAAGGCCAGGAACATGCAGAGCTGGGTTTATAGTGGGTTGTGAGTCTCAGTTCAATGTCAGGCATCTTTCTTCTCTTCCTCAAGGCAGAAACACCTCACTGCCAGCTGAAAACTGGAGTGCATAAATGCATAAGCATTAGTGAGGGGGTGCATGAGGGATGTAGAAGGTGCATAAATCATTCAGGGTATTTTTAAATAATAGGATGTCTCACTACATTCATCTCCCCTGAGTTTATTCCTCAACCCCTCAGTACATTTTGACATTCAGAGTTAATCATACCTTCAAGTCAAAATACGCAGCACAGAACCGTCTTGGAAGAGAACTGCAGCTCCCTCGAGCCCAGGCTGTGGATCAATAGGGGCCAGGCAGAGCCAAGGCTGGACTGATGTTGCAGATTATGGCACTTAAATGGTACTGGTTTCACAGCATCCCTGGGAAATCCTGGTGTCAAGCAACACGGCTGCTTCCCTGGTTGTCCCTGCACCTGGTGGGATCAGCTTGGTGCTGAGCTGTGTGCTTCTGCTTTTCTCTCCCTCCCTCTTAGCACAGTTCCTCTGGTCACTGAGCAGAGGACAGGAATTAGTGGGTGTGCAAGATGGTCCAGTGAACTGGAGTGACCACCCCATGGGGGTTCTAGTTCTCATCCTGTATCCCTGGGATTGGGATTTTTGTGATTGCTTTCTTAACTGGGTGTGTGCAATGAGAACTGTTTTATCTAAATGCAAATACAGAAACATTTAGAATCCAGAAGGAAGGGATGCCGGATCCAGACACTGCCTTCAGGAGCAAGATGCGTTTCCCTGTGGTCTTCACCTGGGTTTTGTTGGAGGACAGGTTTGCCCTGTTTGACCACCCACCTCCCAGCCAGTGTGACATGGTTTGATGGCAGAGGCATAATGTGCATCCCCCATTTGATTACCCATCAACATTGAGCTTTGCTGCCAGTGGCATGAAAGAAAGACAGTGGGAAGAGCAGCAGGAGGCAAGCAGTGCATTCATTTTCAATTTAGCCATAAAGAAGGAACAGAAAGAGAGGGATGATGAGGGGGCCTGCCGTGCTTTGTGGAAGGGAACATCTTTTTCAATTATCCATGTCTGCTTTGTGTAAAGTATCAGGAGTCCCAGTATGTACTCCCCAATATCCCACTTATGTCAATGTAGATCAGCTTAATGCACAGAAATGTTGTGTGATAGGAACAGCTTATTCAACACAGTAGGTAATTGCTGGGTGCTTCATCCAACCTACAAACCAAACTCTGGGAAGCCTTAATACTTTGGCTGTGACCCTTGGGAGTGATTTTAAAACTCAAAATCTCCTTTATCTCCTCCTACAGTTTAGGAATAAAAATTATTTTCAGGAGTAATTACAGCTAAAGAACCACACTGTGAAGAGACTTGCAAGGAAAACACCAAAGGTGGGCAACCACCTCAGAAATCTGAGATTACAAAAGGAAAAGCTGTGTGTGTGACAGCATGTAAAAACATTTTAATTAGAATTGCTCTCTGCCCTCTGTAGTCCTGCTCCGACACAAACCTGCAGGTTTGACAGACAGCAATTTCCTTCTGGCAAAACCCTGCAGAAAAGACCATCCTCAAAGCTTCATAATATAGCAGTCTCTGGCAGAGTCAAACCCTCTTTCCCCAGTGTTGCCTCTTGATTATATTGGTATATACTGCAAAATAAGATAAAAAGTCCTCTTAGCATCAAGGACACTATCTCCCTAGCAATTCAGTACTTACCAGCCTGAGAAGCAAGACCAGATGTGCTTTGTTGCTCTTGAAGTACCAAAAAAAGCACTGACTGCAGGGTTATTAACTTAGGAAAGTTGTCCATCCACTGAGAACCATAAATAATCCACGGCAGCCTCTCTGCCTGACTCCACATCCAATCTCCCCTGCTTATGCTGATTCTCAGCCAGATGAGATTCTCCTTCTCACAGCTGTCCAGAAAATTATTTTGGGCAAAGATGTGATGAACTCAGTTGGAACCACCTGCTGCCTCTTTGGTCCTTGGTACCTCCACACAGCTCTTGGAATAGGACTGGGCTGCTTTTTCTGGTAGCAAGTAAGGCTGGAGGGACCTGATTATAGTCAGAGAGTACTATCATCTTCCTGAGAATGACAGCTAGAGATGTGGGCACTGGTGCATGTTGGTAGAAGAGCTCAGCGTTGCACCAGTGTGGGTACAGGCTGGCTGTGGTTGTGAGCTTGCAGCAAATGGGGTAAATATCCCTAGGTACATGCACTTTGGTACTCTGAAAAAAGTGCCTGCCAGTTGATGACTCAGGTTTTGGGTGGTTTTTCACTGCCTGGTGGGCCTGGAGATGGGCATCTCCCACCTGCTGCAGGAATATTGGTGCTACTTCCTGCTGCATCTCCAGCTCTGGTTTCTGGTTGCCTGCAATAACTTACTGAACTCTGATTTCAAAGAGATGAATGACGCAGAAGGGAAAAAAAAGGAAATATAATGGTTTGATGAGATGATGAACCCACATGAATTTCTGCTCAACTCTGGTAAAACTGTGATACTAGAAATAGCCTGATTGTTTCTGTCTAAATTTCAATTCCTTTCTCATGCCTGATGCTCAGACATGGTCTTTTCTTGCCTACATGCACATGCATCTGTTCAGACGACACAAAGCCTACTTGCATGTTAGCAACGTGACTGTTGCACTGGGAGAAGTACCTCTTGACACTTAATCGCCTTCAGTGAGGAGAACTGTCCAAATGGGCAGAAACAGCTTCAGCCTTTGCTGTGTCTCCCTCATTTTCTGCTTAATGTGAGAGACTTATAAAGGCTGCTGTGAAAAGGAAGAAAATAATCTTCTCTCCAGGATGAAGTAATGGCTTAAACTTCAGCAAGAAAGATTCAGACTAAACAGGAGGTAAAACCATCTAATGGCAAGGATGAGGGCTTCCTGGGGAGGCTGTAGGGACTCCACAGCTGGAGGCCTTCTAGAAGAGACTGGATAAATATTTATCAAAAATGCCATATCCATGGCTGAGCTTTCACAGGAGAAAGGACTAGGGGGAGTAAATTGCTGAGATCCTAAGGTTCTATCAAGCCTCTTCATTCTGTGAAGCAGACAAGGAAATTTTCATTCTAAAAAATAAATCAATAAATAGAATCTTACACTTCTGCCACTCATGGTGCTGCTGTAGAGCGCAGAGTCACGATAGGAATTACCTGTGCCAGGAAATGTGAACTGAACAGAACAGAATAGAATATGCTTTCCCAGCTGGTACAAGTCACAGCTGTGATTTTACACGTTGGATCAGCTGCAGTTTTTGAATGTATTTACTGTCAGTCCTAAACCCAGTAATAGGACACTAAAAGGGAACAGAAGTTCTGATCTTTATGCTCATGCATATTTTTCTGATGCTATCTTAACTTTCTGGGATGGTAAAGCCATCCTTAGGAAACACAGTTGGCAGTTATTTGTTGAATTTACCTTTTGCTTCTCTTTGCATTTAAAACCTCCTGCTTTGGTCCTATATGCACCCCTCTGGTCTGCTTGCACCGTACTTGTCACAATGGCCATAATTTGTATTTTGCATGGGCAGTTCATGTGCTTTGCCTGGCCAATAAATCCAAGATTGATGACAGTATCAAAGCTACAAAACATCTTTCTGTCTTTACCATGGAGAAATGGCTGCTAGCTGGAAACAAGAGAGGGGAACACATTGTGCTGCCTCAGGAGCAACCAGAGATGTACCCTGGGCGTCGCAGTCTGCCTCCCTGTTCTGGGAGGGCAGAGTCTGCAGCTGGCCCAGCACATTTCCCCAGCTCTCTGGGGCAGCTGGACCATCTGCTGCCTCTGGGGAAAGGAGATAAACCTCAGCTACTGGCAGGGAGAGCAATCACCCAAGCAGGAGGGAGATGGCTATTTCCCTCCACAAGCTGGTATTTGAGATGTGGGTGGCAGGATAACGATGCACCCCACAGTACAGACAGCCTTAATTCCATACTCACTGAGCACTCCTACCCATGAATGCATGAGGTGTTTTATTTTCAGAGAGCTGGCACAAAAAGAGCCTGTGGAAATTCACTTAGCAATCAGCACTTGTTTTTGGCCATGGCTGTTACCACAGCAGATGAGGCTTCTATGACCCCAAGACAATTCATCTTCTTGAACAGAGAAGATGCTGTGAGCACAGGGTGAGGTAACTGGGTTTTTTTCCATTATTTTGTCATGGTCCCAGCTGCTCACCAATGTCTGTCTCTCATCTCAGTTGATTTGGAGCCAACTGCTTCTCATCCAGATCTTATTTTACCTGGAGAACGGCACTTTCTGGGTAAATTTGTGTTACTCAGAGGTCTGAGGAGAAGAGAGGTGCACTTTGTGGTCAGCAGAGTGTTGGAAACCTGAAAGGCTTTGCAAATTTTTCTTTAAAGTGACAGGCCACTCATGTGGATGTTGTCATTGCTGTGGGTCATGAATGTATCACATGTCAGGTGAGGTGTCAGCCTGCCAGGGATACTGATTTGGGACTGAAGGAAGGGTCGTTTTCTGGCCATTGGGCTTGACTGTGTACTTGTGTCCAGAGTCCATCCACACAGAAAAAAAGGGTAGGGCAATGAACTGCTGCTTTCTGAGGAGAGACTGGAGCCCTGTTGGGAGAGAAGAAAGCACGGGGGGAATACAACGGACTTATACAAAATCACAGATCCAGATGCTGACGTGGACTCAGAACTATGATACCCCACATCCTGCAGCACGAGGGGAGGAGCTGGTGTGGGAGATGGGTTCCAGAGAGGTGTTCTCATGTCTTTGTGACCAGTAGTGGCAGTGCTGTGCTGGGCAGCATGATGGCAGCCACCGAAGCTTTGCTGGGAGAGGGAAAGAAATTGCCTACTTTGTCAGCCAAACAGGAAAATCCCAAGCTGTACAATACTGGCCCAGATGCCACCAGTACCATGTTACTGTCCGTGGATGAGTTCCACACAGGCAGCAGCACTGTCACTTCAGTGGAAAAACCTACAGCTTCAGGGTGATGGTGTGTTGCATAGTTGTCCTGCTTTAATATTCACTCCCTGAATTGCTCTCTTGGATGTGTTAATTCCACAAGCCTTTGTCTGCTGTTCTGCTTTCCTCTCACAAAGCCAGGAAAGAATAAATAGCAGTGTAATGCAATGTGCGACAGTATAAATGCCCTCCAAAGAACAACTGCTGAGACTGTTGACATGAGAGTTTGTAAGAGAAACAAAAGAAAATATGCTGATTCTGCTGGTTTGCTGCCTAACTCGTGCTGTGCCTGACTAAATGTTATGTCAGAGCTCCATTGCTCATGGGTTTTCAGTGTTTCACTGAGAAATAAGTGTCATTGTTTAAGTTATGCTGCTAAATCTCAGGTTGCAGAGTAGGAGGACTCATCCTCTTCTATCAGCCATCTGTCTAAACACACTTTTATGAAGTACAAACATTTGGTGAGAAATTTTATTTTGTTTCACAATATTCTGTAATTATTAATAGGAGGAGAGAGACACACAAACCACCCCTGACTGCAGCACAGGGGTGCCAGCTCCCACCTTCCTTCCTGTCGGTTCTGCTCATCATCACCCTGGAGTGGGAGACTGGGAGAAGCTGCCCGTTGGAGGCACCAGGTAGATCCTCACCTGGTTGGAACTGGCCTGGGACCACTGAGAGCTGGTTCAGAGCCAGGTCAAAATCCAAGAGGAGGGTGGTTTCAGAAAATAACATAAAGATACTTGACATCTATGGGGCACTTAAGGAAGGACTTCTGTATCGTCCCCACCATCATCATCAAATGGAGGAAGTGGAGGCACAGGAAACTGTTCAATCCAACGTTTCAGGGTGGGCTGGTACCAAGAACAAACTTGGAGTCTAGGTCTGAGCTCAGCTTGCTAAGACAAAGCAAGAATGCTCCTTAATTCCTCAAAGATGTAAGGAGCCCATATAATGTTACAGGGGCCCCTTCTTGTCTGCCCCACTCATGATGACTTGTTCACCCAGATTCTTGTGTTTCTCATTCATGTTGCACTGCAAAGGAAAAATGGCATTGCCCTGAATGCAAAATCCCAGATGGGCTGTTGGAAGAGTTAACTTATTAATCCACTTTAGAAGTGCACTCTCATGACAACCATGAGACCCGTACCTCTTCTTAGCTCTGAAACAGTTCATGTCTGGAGAGTCGGTGATATTGGATAAGTGTATTACAGCAGAAGAAATTCCCTTGCAATTAATGACAGGAGATTAATAAAGGCAAGGAGTTTAAGGTGGTCGGCCATCCATGTTTTCAGCTCTGGTGACAGCCAGTGCCATCACATCTCAGGGTCTCAGTGGAAACTTGCCCCTTGATGGGCTGCATCCTATGAGAATCACGGAGAGGATGAGTCACCCCCACACTGAGCAGCAACGAGTAACTCAAGGTCAGTGACCAAGTCTTGGAGCCACCTTTCCTGTTTCAGCCAGGTGTTTGCTTAAGACCCACTGTCTCTCTTTCCCATTACATGCTTTTATCTTCCCACCTAATTAACTAAGGTTTTAAAAAGTAGAGCAAGGCTTAACTCCAGAGACAGTGATGATAATAATAACTTAGTATTTATCCGGTAATGTCCCATGGTGGGAAGTGCTGTGCTGATCTTTAGTGCTTATTGGTACTGGTTTCCCTCATGTGTCAATCTGGGAACTATTAGGCTAAAAAAGCATTTGGTCAATAATCTCTATTTAAAATTTCCATGGAGCAACACATTAATTAGATGCAAGCAGGTAGACCGGGGGGATTTGGCAGAGCTAAACACAGGCTGGACTGGCAGTCTTTCCAAAGCAGAGGGACACAAAGCAGCAGAAACTTCAGGCGAGTCAAACTGGCTCTGAAGATTTATTGCAGAAAGGATTTTGTAGTCTGGCTGCCCAGGAGGGTGTATCCAGTGGCACCTTTGCACACCTGGATGCCTTTCTTCAAGTGGGATCTGCAGAGATTTTGTGTTAGGTGAGCTGAATCCAGACCAAAATGCTTGATGATGTGTTGTAAACTTTGAGTACCTTTCCAAGTAAGGCTGAGCATTGCTGCCCTGGGACAGTTTTATCCCAGCCTCTGACTAGGAAAGGAAATTCCTCCTGCCCTTGGAGTAGCTGCTTTCCTTCCCTCAAACTGGTTGTTCTGGCCACAGTGCTTGGGGAAGAAAGAGAGCAGTTCCTGTGCTTGGAAGTGGTCTGGGATTTAATTCCTACGTGGTCCATCTAGGGATTACTTTTGGCTGGGGGGGATTCTTGATCAGCCCTGAAATAAACCAATACAATCTGATCCCCAAAAGGGATCAGATTCCAATGTTCCTGACAGCTGAATTAATTGCACAAAGCTGCTCACAACAGCAGCACCTGCACATGTAAAACTGACTGGCAAGTCCAGATAACAGCACCTGGCAGTTTCAATAGAAGTGTCAACAATCCATGCAAAGGTTATTGGAATGAAAGGGAATTACAGAACTGGTTTTAAAAACTTAATAAGCTCATCAGCTCAGAAGATGGGATACACAGGCCCTGGTTGTCAAAGCTGCTCTAGTGCATCCTTCTGACAGAGGCTATTTCTTTGACCACCTGTGAATGTTGAGCACAGAAATGAGGCTCTTGGCAAACTTTCCTTTCACTCTTTCCTAGAGCAGCATTGTTCACAAGCTTCACAGGAAGAGAAGCAAGTCACTAGAGAGAAAAAAGATATCATTGGGTATGGGTGATGCAAAAGTCCAGATCCCTTCATATTATAGGAATTTTGTCGTGAATTTCAGACACTTGACAAGCATTTAATTTGTGTAGTCTGCTTACAAACAAAGTGCAGCACAGCATCAGAAAAGGAGACATTTTCAATTGTTTTTTGTTGGACTTTGATCCAACAATTGTTTTTTGTTGGACTTTGGTTGGACAAGAAGCCTAACACCCCTGAAATCAATGGAATTTTTACTGATGATATTAGTAGGATTTCATCCAGTGACCACTGCCTGGCTCTGAACCGGATTCTGCAAACTTTCTATAAGCCAAGCTGGTTTTAGTGACAAAGGGACTGTCCTTATTGCCGAGGCTGTTTTCCTTCAGAGAGATAACAGAGATGACTAAGGGCCACCCGCTGATGGAGAAATTCTCTGAATCTTCCTGTGTGCTTCCAAGCCAGATTTCATCATTCCTATCTCTGGTGTATTAAATACTCACCATACACAAGGCAATGCCTTCAGAGGAGGTGTCGGTGCTTCTGTGTAAATCAAGCTACTGGCAATTCACCAGCAGGGTGAATATGAAAGATGTCCTTTCTAATGCAATGACAACTATGCATCCTCATACCTGTGCCTCTCACCTCTACGCCAGCATCCCTGTTCCTACTGAAAGTCCTTCTGACTACTGCAAAACCAGACTGAACTACCTACAGGGTATTCACAGGCTCGATGCATGTGGAAATGAGAAATAACACTGTACTCCAAAATCCTTAACAAACTGCAATCCTTTCTTAATTAGAGGCAGAAGAGATGCCAGTTCCACAGTGAGTTATTCCCTGGCAATGAAGGAGTGCATGTTCAGCCTCCTCCCCATCAGCTCATCAATCTCTCATATCTAAAGCTGCCATCCTAAGTGTTTCTATTTTTTATGTTAAACAAAGAACAGATTTATGGGTAAACAGGCAAAAATAAGTGAAAGGAATGGAAATGAATTGCCATCCTTCATTAGGCCACTCCCTGGGTCCTTCATGCAGACATGAAATATGCCAGTGTAAAGTCTTTGTTGCTTTGCATGCTTGCCTTAGGAAATGGCTTGCAAACATTCCCTTTAGCATTTCTCTTCATAAACTGAATAACTGAAACTTAAATCAGTGTTTCCAACAGAGGCTGCAGAAAAGGAAATTTTTCCCCAGCAGCCTTCCTGGCCTGGGGAAGCAATGCCTCTTTCAACTGGGCAACAGTGTTAAGTGAAGAGAGGGGACCACAGGCTGCTCGTTTCCACCTATGCTTTGACACTCCTGTGCTGTGTAGCCTTAAGCATGTCATTTAAACTTCCCATTTTGGTTTCTTCTTTTGTAAAGCTGCAGGATGAATACCTGCCTTCTCTGCCTCTCTGCTGTCAGAGGTTTTATACAGCATAATAGAAATAGGTTCAATTTTATAGAAAAATGAGTTAAATACCCAGGCAGTATCACTCTCCTTTTAGCACTGAGTTATGCGTCCATCAAGCACAGCTTTGGGCAACAAGGTGAGTAAAGTAGTAATGTCATACTGCTTAGACAGCTGGTAACTGCACCATTTGTAAAGTTTCCCCAATATTAGCAGAGTGAGAGAGGAAGAAACGCAAAAAATTCGGTATAGCTGCAATTCATGCTTCAGCTGCTTTCATTGCAATTTTTTCCTAAAGCAGCTGAAGGTCTAGCTGGCCTTGAATATTAGGGGGAAAAGGGAAATCTCCTTCTTCTCTTTGATACATATTTCTTCCCTTTGAAAAAGCTCAGGGACAAGACAAACATTTGGAATGTGCCTGTAATCTGTGCCCTTCCTCTCACCAACTGGCGGCAGAAAAACTATATACACAACTGACAGTATTTAAATGAGGTTTTGAATTTTCAGAGTTGGAATAATATCATCACTGTGTAACATTTCCAGATTCTCTGATCTCCACAAAAAACATAAACTGTATCCATAATGTTAGAGAACATTTCTCATTTGCAAAAATTTGCATCCCTAAGATGTGCATTAGAAAGGCACAACTCTGCAGAAGGTGGTGCTCAGAGTGTGCTGCCCAATGCAAGCACATGCTCACAAATTCGATATTCCTAAAGGAGCAGGGAACAAATAAGGGAAGAAAATAGTTTTCAGAGATCCTTGGAGAAAATTTCAAGGGCATGTCAGTGTTCAAAGGTGGGGTAGGTTCTTTGGGCTTCTGGAGGATGTCAGTGTGGAGCTATGATCAGCAGCAGGGTTTTGCTGCCTGCAGGGTAACTTTGGGGGCTGCTGTGTGATCTGGAGCCCAGGCTATCTGAGGAAATGACCCCACCAGGACCAGCTCACCCAGGCTCAGCCTTGCAGTGTCATGGGTAGCCCTAGGGGTCATTATCATCTTCTGCCATGAGTGATCCTCACAAATCCTGTGACTCTACTGGCCCTAGAGCAGAAAGAGGAGAATGTTGTGGCTGGATGAAGAAGAGTAAGGCATTTGCTGTGGTTACCTGAGTGGGAGCTGCTTGTCTCTGTTTTGGTATGAGGGACACCTCCCTGGGCTGGATCAGTGTCTTTGTTCTGTACTCATGTTTTGAGGTTGTTACAACACTGAGGAACTTATCTGGATCCCTGCTTGACATATATCTAGAAAAAATAAGTTTTCCAGCTGCACTGCTGCAAAATGTGTGTCTGTTCTTCAAAGTCAAGGCTGATAAATGCAAAGCAGATGGGGAGGTGTCCTCTTTACCCCAGAGAGGCAATTCCACCAGCTGCTGGTACGCACAGCAGGTCACAACTTGAGCAGAAACATTGATGTCCTCTCACACCTTTTGGGCTGGTAGCAAGGACAAACATCTTATTTACTTTATTTATTTGTGGATAAATATTTAGGGAAGAAAAAGTGCAAAGCAGTATCTGAAATGAACTTTGGCTATTCCATTCCCAAGGAAGAAACAAACTAATTTTGCTTTCAGGCTCAGACTGTGTGCCTGTTTCTAGCACAGACAACAATTTTTAAGGAAACTTCTTGAAGTGAAGATTTTAATGAGTTCTCGACACCATATCGCATCCCTTGGATTTGCATCATTTGAACCATATTTCCAGAGGTAATTTTTCAAAGTGTTGCACAGCACTTTATCTGCATGAATGCCTCTGCATGAGTGATTCATACTTCTAAACTGTGGATGTACAAAAGGGGTCCAGGCATTTGAACAAAAAAGTATGGCAATTTTCTTCTGTTTCCAGCAGCTTATCCAAGGACGGTCAGTTTATCATTTGTTAGGGGGAAAATTACACAACAGTTTTCATCCTCCCCTGGGGCAAAAACTGTCTTGGACTGCACAGTGTTGTGCCCTGCAGAACAGTCAGGTTGGGGAGGCTGCACCCCACGTGTTTTGTCTGTGCTGTGAAGAGGGATGCTCTGGGATTGCATGGCATACATGCAGTGCACTGATTTGCCTGATGAATCTGTGGCTAGTCAGATTCCCAGCTTGCACACTGCTCAGGGACAGTGGAGCTGCCTTAGAGGCATTCACTGAATTATTGCTTTGCAGGAAGTTATCAGGGACCCTGTGGATGGAGATCTGATATTCCCTGCGCCTTCGTCTGCCTTTTCTCTGGGGTATATCCACAGAATGGAGTTTGCTCTGACAGCTCCAAACAAAAGGGAAACCAAGGAGAGCACGGGAAAGTTTCATTCACTGATGTAATCACATCCTAGAAGAAAATAGCCCTCTTGTCCTGGAAATGGACCCATTAAATAACTCTCCAATGTTCTCAGCTCAGTGTTCAGCCTGGGCATTTAAACCCTTTAAAACAACTAGGAAAGCCATCTGATTTCACTGTGTCAGTAATGATGCCGCAGCTTTGAGAAATTAATTTCTTCCCCACTGCACGCTCTGTTTGAGAAATGATATCACATTGTGAGATACTGCACCAAGCTTCACTGATCACATTGCATAACAGGATGCTGGCTAATGATCCAAGATAATAGAAGGCGAAAGCTGAATACATTTTTAAAAATCATCACATGATACAAAATAATGCCAGTACTTGGTACTGTGCAGGAGAGAAGAAACTCCTCTAAATGTGCTGCCCAGATGCTCCATCAGAAGACATATTTTCATAATCTAAACTGGAATGATTCTATGATTTATTTTTTTTAATGTGGAATAAATTAGGCTGGATGCTCAGCAGGTGTAAATCAGCAGTGCTCTACTGGAGTTGATGGATCATTATTTTCTACTGCTGGATGAGGAAACTAAGAATAGATACATTCAGCAGTTAAAAGTTCTCTAGTCCCAAGCAAGTGCCTGCAATGTTGGCATCATTAACATCAAGCAGAAACCTGCCTTCATTGTAGATTAATAGCAATATTCCCATCAAAGCTTTGGAATACCTACAGCAGGGGCCCCGGGTGGAATCCAGCCGGCATCACTTAGTGTTGGTGGAATTGAACTGCTGGTGCTTATTAAGAAGGTTAAACTTTGCAACAAGGACACTGCAGCTTACGCAAGAGATGATTCGCCTCGCCTGACCTTGTATTGTGGTGGGTGCTGCACCTTTCTCACCAACATCACTGACAAACTCCAGTGCAAATCCAAAATTACATGGAAACCACAGGATCTCCCAGTTTCCAGAGCTCGGATCTCATTTTTACAAGGCTGAACATGTGAAAATCAAGAGTGGAGGACAAGGAGAGGAGACAAGAGAGGAGTGGAGCTGAATTGTTCTTCCCAGTAAAGCAGCTCATTCTGGTTTTTGGCCCCTCACAGTTCATTACTCACAGCTCCTTGGGTGAATGGATTTTTTTTCCTATTCAGAATAATTCTCAGATCTTCTATCAAAAAAATCCAATCAAACAGGAGTATGCTTGTTCAGTTTTGCCCTGGAAAAATTTCAGAGTAATTAGGAAGCAGAAAGAATACATATGGCCAGCCATATAGCTGGAATAATAATCAAGAACAGCGGGGGGGGGGGGGGGGGGGGCGGTGGCGTGTAGAAAAGAGTCAGACAGCACTGCCTGTGAGACAGCCCGGGCTGTTTGGAAACTGTGTGCCCAGACAGCATCTGGTCAATTATAAGAAATGCATCAAATGAAATTCAAACTCATTCAGAAATGAATTAAGATGAGATGAAAAGGGAAACATTTGCAAAGTATCTAATTGGGATGAATAATTCAGTCCTACCTTACCTCTCACAAATACTGTGCAAATATTTACTCATTTCCCAGGCACAGGACTCTGGTGGTGCCCACCTCGCTGCTGCCACCATGGAAGGGTATGCAGGCCTTTGGCTCAGGGTTATTCTTGCACTGTGTACAGCAAAGTCCCTCGTTCAGAGTCACTAGTTTGAGTATTAATACATATAAAAAAAAGCAACAGGAGGGAAGGCTGGCTTGTGGTCTTATGCAGGAAAAAATATCCTGTGGTATTGACAACCAAGGCTGGAGGGTCTCACTGGTAGGATGCCCTCTGTGTGCCTGGATTGGGATCACTGCCTGAGCAACCCTCCTGCTCACTTTGGAAAGCCTCTCTCCTTGAAAGCCCGCAGGTGTTCTTCACCTGCAATATCCATTAGATGTGATGGTGGTGTCTGGGTACTAAATGGGGTACTCGAGGTCGACAAAGAAGGAAAAACCCGGACAGTGATACTCTTTAATGAGATTCTGACTCATAGATGCCTCTCTTTCTCTTACCCCCCTTACAGTGAGTTGTTATTCAGGATGGTACTTTTCCATGTATTTGAACCGCTGCAAAAACAGCTTTATTTTAAACACATACTTAAGCACCATTCTGAACCAATTCTGTGCCGAGCAAGCACAGAATAATGAGACACCCCATTATCAAAGAGTGTTAAAGGACAAAGACACTCTGCAAACAAATGTTTAGTTATAATATTTCCTCTAGTGCCTGTTTCTCTGTCCCTCTAGGGTCAGGTACAGAACCAGATCTCCTGCACTGCAAGCTCATTAGACTTATTTCATCTGTGAAAGGGGTGGACATGGATTCTGACATTTACCACGGAAAAGCAGAACTTCAACACCAATCTTAATTGTTGACATTTCTCTCCCTTTCCCCCTTTGACATGTGTGGAAAAAAATAAAATATATATGTGGATTTAAAAAGAGGGGGGTGGGAGAAGAGCAGCCCAGAAAGGGGACAGTCTGGTGCTGCAGAGCAGAGGCCACCATGCTCCCCTGAGGTATGAACAGTCTGGTGATTGCTCCTAATGAGAGAGCAACAGCAGTGATGAGAGAGGTGAGACTCACAGAGCCTGACTGAATGGAGAAGGTGTCAGAAAAATCATTCAGCTCGAATTTCCCATTGCTTCCCTCCAGCATATGGCTCAGCCATGAAGAGGTTCCTTGCACCAGCACTACGCACATGGAGCCAGCACAAACGTGTTGCAAGTACAGCCTTTCTAAATGCTATTTTTTTCTTGCCTCCTGATACTTTTCTGTAGGGCAAAAGGGAGCACAAGAGCTCTTTAGGCTATTTTTGATGTTTGCTGCTCAATTGCAGCTCCAGGGCTTAAAACCCGGTCTCTGAAGGCTGAGAGGGGGCAGCGCTCCTTCAGCCCTGAACCTGAGTGCCAGGGCAGGTTTCTGACAGGTAACACCTTCAAAGTCCTCTCTTGGTGCAATGAATGAATGCCTGAACTTGGGTTCCCTAAATTTTCTCCATTTTGAACCCTCCTCCAAGGTGGCAGAAAGAGAAAATGTATTGTTTTATTGTAGGTCCATAACGAAGATTTTTTTCTTGCTGCACGTCCTGCTGGTTTTCTGCCAGCACAGCGATGTCAGTGCCTCTCATTGCCTCCAACCATGACTTCTTTCAGTATCAGACCTGAACCATTCCCAGGAAACAGCAGATGTTTGCTGACTGTGTCCTCCCAGAGCATCCCCCATCTGCCCATGAGTTGCTGCCACGTGGCACTGACAGCATCAAAGTCAAATGGTGCCTTCAAACATAGAATCACTCCCAAGCAAAACCTGCCTCACACAGTAAAGTAGCACCAGGTGTGATCTTTCCCAGATAAAATATTGTGGGTAAGGATTTGATTTTCCCAAGAACAGGAAAATTCAAAAAGTTGCTAGAGGGACTAAGTACCTAAATCTTTTAATGAGGAAAAAATTTATCATTACTGTTACTGTAGCAGACGGGAAGACATTGCCAGACAGTAAATCTGTTGTGGTGGTTATTGCCATTTAATATTGAGTCAATATAAGTAATGTCTTGGAGTCTTTCCACATAAACTGATAAAGCAGCCAGGACATGGGCTGCTCTCCAAGTAGCAAGTAGTTTGAACTTGAGATTTCTGTAATAATTTTTCTCACTCTGTGCTGAGGAAGAAAGGGTAGACTTAAAGGCTAAGGCATTTGCTGGAGAACTGGATTGAAATCTTGGCTTTGGCTTCCTATGTGACCTTGGGCAAGTTATTTAATCTCTCTGAATTGCTGTACAAGGGAGATCCCACTTCTGCCACCCTGGGTAACTTATTAAGAGTATCTCAGATACAAGCTGTCCCTTATTATAGTTTGTAGTATATCAGCTTTATCCAAGATCTGGTGCATTCTTGGATTTGGAACATAGGAAACATCTGTGAAAAATTATATATTCCATAACATTCAGTACACAAGAATCTTTTAACAGAGACCCTAAATCTTTAACTAATTCAGAAAAATTCAGTAGTGAACCTGGTAATATCATAATTTTATTTAGATGTGCACACAGTCTTGTAAAACTCATCAACATGCCTTGTCTTGGTGATGGGTCCAAACTGTGTAGCTCATCACTACTGAAAGGCATCGTTCATGCTGCAGCTGTTAAAAGGACTTTTTGCCGTAAATAGTATTCCAAAGTAATCTCCAAGAAAAGACTGTATGCAGAGATCACTTTGCCAGTGACTGTCCCAAGAGAATTAAATACAAGTATGTCTTCAAAGCCTGTGGATGGAAGACAAATGCCCTGTGCCCACAGACACACCATGTCTCCACCCTGTTCTCCAGGCCAAGTCACAAATGTGTGCTGGAGAATGGGCCCAGGGCTTGGTTCAAAGCAGATAGGGAAGGGCAAGGGGAGGTTTTGCAGCCAGGGGAGTGTCTCATGTGATGCAGGGGAGCTGCTGTAAGAGTCTGTGGCATAAGCAAGCAAACTCTCCTGCACTGCTCCTCCTCCCTTCTCCCATTCTTCACACCCCAATAACATAAGCCCAGTTACAGTCACCTGACACAGCCTTGCAGACCCTGGGGAGCCACTTTTTATACTAAAACAGGATTAAAAGGAGGAGGAAAGCATCAGTGAGTCTAGGGTTTTCAGACTATGGGTGAGCCTGAGTATGGGTGTCAGACGCAAAGTCTAAGGTTAGAAAATGAGCAAAGGGACCAACAAAGACAGACAGTCAGTGGTGACAAACAGGGCTTAAATACTGTAGCATGTGGTAATCCACATCTCCACCTTCACCCCTCTTCATTCCAGCAAAACCCACCTTGATGTTCCAAAGCCCCTGCAGCCACAATGATGTGGGGCACAGTCACCCTCCACTCTCCATACATGTATTTAGTTGACTTCTTCACTGTTTTTCCTTCTCTTTTCCCAGCCATCTGCACCACTGTGGTTCCCTATAGACTTGGAGGGAGGGCAGATGTTGCTTGTTGCTAAAACCACTTGCCATCAGCTGCCAAATTGCCCTCCTGCTCCCTGCTAATGCCTGTGGCTGGTGGTCACTGAGCTGGGATCCTGCACTCAGGCCCAGCCACCTCCTGCAGCTCAGGCTGAGCAGTAACAGGGGCATGATTGGACTAAGATTTGTCTTTGTTGCCTTAAGAAATCTTCACGCTTTCCTTTGTTCAACATGTACACGAGCTCGACTCAGCAAAGAGCTCTAATGTGGTAAACTTGGCACTACACTTAGATAAAACTGTCCCAAAGGGAAAACAGCCTAAATCTTTCTGGTTTGAAAAAGCCTCAGTCAAAGGTTTTTGTCAAGATATTGAATTGATGTCGCAGTTTAACCGTTATTTAATATTTATATATTCGTGTCTAGCATCCAAATAGGTCAGGAACCTATTGTGCTCTGTAAGGCACAGACACATTCACATGCCCCAAGTCTCCAGCATATTTCAAAAGCTTCACTGATACCTCCAGGCTGTTGCTGCATCCCCAATACTTGCCTAATGGGAAAAATGGGGTTTGAAAGTGTTTCTTAATGCAATCAAAACCCTTTGTGGAAGCATTCAGATTACACAGACAATTGAGTTTTCTCTTTAATTCTGTTTTCGAGAGCTTAATTCCATACAAGGAAGTCTTTTAAATTGGTGGATTTTAATTCTTGTTTCAGTGTAAGGATGTTGTGTTGATTCAGAATCCACCCATTCTGGAATCAGAGTTCCAGTTCAGGGTTGCTCCAGAATCTGTGGAATGGAGTTTGGCAGAGTTTGCATTTCTCCTTTCCCTTTCTCATGCTCAGGTTGTTTACATGCTCTTGTATATGACTGTATGGAAGCACTCCTATATTTCTATACAATGTATATGTATATATATAAACATATATGATATAAATATATATAGGATGATGCTCGGCTCTGACTAGTTTGATATTAGTATTCCTGCATGTTTATTCAGCAGCCCAGACCCTTGTGGGCCTTGAATTGGTGGAGCAGAATATGCCCAAAAGGAGTTGTGAGCATTCAAAATCCTGGCAGAAGAGAAAGGGAAAAAGAAAGAAGACAAACTGTCTCTGGCCATGGTTCCTCTCTGACAGCAGCACGGCAGATGGCAGAGGGTTGCTAGACAGCAGTTTCTTGAGGCTTAGCATAAGCCAAGAAACAATAAAAGAGAGAGGAAAAAAAGAAAATAGAAAAAGGAATTTAAACAGATTGTCATGTTGCTGTTCTATTCCTGCCACTTCAGCAGGAAATTAATCACATAATGTCATGTAAAAAAGCTAGTCCTGAATGTCCAGTGTGAAAATGTCCTGCCTGAGGGCAGGAGTGGATCAAACCTCAGGGGAGGACAAGGGAAAATGGGGATGGTGGGGGAGAGCAGAACTGGCTGTGCTGGGAAGGGGGAGCAGCTCATACAGTCAAAACCCAGGCTCAGATCTGCCCCATCGATATGTCTGGTTGCTCTGAGAACTGGAGGGAAAATGCTGCAAAGTCAGCCTGGAGAGATACAGCTCCTCTGTGAAAGACTTTTTTTGCCCTGGGTGGGTGTGACAGACTGTGAGGCTGCAGCAGGGCAGGGGGAAGGGGCTTGTTGGCTGGAGGAGCCAGCCACGATATAGCAGCATCTCAGCATTGCAGAGAAGTAAACGGACCGTTCTCTTAATTGCAGATTTACAGCCAAGATGGGTACTGAGGAGTCCATATTTCTTCCGAGGAGCTGGGTGGCCGTGGAGAGAAGGCTCCCTGGGGAGACATCTAGGATATGGATGGACGTTACCCATAAATACAGGGAAATAAGTTTCCCATTAGACTTAAATCCAGTGAGGCAGCATGAATCACCTTAAACATGCATATAACTCTCCCTTATATATCACCACTGTTGAAGCATTAATTAACCCATAACACCCATTCCTAGACACTCTAAAAGATCTCATTCTTTGCTCTATCCCAGCACAACAGCTGGGAAAGCAAAGTAATAGTTTCTGAGTCGGACCACAGCCCATGTGTTTAGCACTGCAAAAAGCTGCTGTAAGTCCTCCACTCTTCATCTGGGAGGCAGCTAAGGACCCATGGGACTACATGGCCCATGTGAAGGAGTGTATCTGAGGGATCTTCTCTGTTCTTTGAGGTAACTTATGCTCAAGAGCTTGGCCTGGATGATGCTCCTTCTGCTGGCAGAACCTGGTAAGCCTAAGAGACCTGCCTGGAATATGGTTATTTTCCTTTTTCTTTTACTGGTTTTATACAACTGCACCATGAAAAATCATGTTGGCTTGCATTAGATTGCACAGATTGGTTTGAACTGGCCTTCCAATGACACAGAGACAGCGGAAAGAGCAGAGCAAGGCAAATAAAGAAAAAGCACTAAGCAAATAAAAGGGCTGTTTAAGGTGGCTGCATCCCCAACTGGAGCTCCTAGTATTTGTGTTGGTGCCAGAGGAACCAGAAGCCAAAAACAGAAAGAAAGGGAACGAAGTGGAAAAGAGAAATTAATCCTCAAGTAACTGAGAACAGGTGCTTCATTTGGGCTCTTGGATGTGAATGTGCTGCAGTTGGTTGCTCTATCGACAGGGGAATTCAACAAGTGAGGCTGGTGCACTGATGACAGAGCTCAGAGAATGAAAACCCATGTAAATTAACTCCCTTCCACCAGACTGTGCTTTATTAAAAAGCGCAAGTTGTCAAGGCGATACTTTGAAGGTCACAGCTCCAGCAGCTTGGGCAAAAAAACCTCAAACTTGAACCTCTTAAATGCCTTGCATAACTAAAGAGACTTGGGTTGCAACCCTTTATTCCTCCTTCTGCTGACAGGAGGCTTGTGCCTGCCTGACTTCTGTGATGAGAATGTGCTTGCTCAGATCCCCAGGCCACAAGAAAGGAAGAGGGAAAGGTCTGTAGACCTTCCTGCACCACTGGGAGGGCAGCAGAGAAAGCAAGCCCTTGCTTGGTGTGGCTCAGGTCCAGAGACATATTGCTCAGGCCAGGACACCTGAATCACTGCTGGAAGTGTTGTAAGGAACTGCTGGAATGGGCCAAACCCAAACTGTTTCCTCTGCTCCCTGTGCAAGGAAGAAGCAGGGCAGGAAGCACACCTCCCAGGGGGGTCTCCAAGCAGCAATCCTAAGCAGCATGCCTTTATGTAAGTTTGCAGGTAAAGGTATAGTCTCACCCAGGTGGGTCATTTCTATTGAGGTGGGGCCTCTGTGTGTTATCCAGAGGTAGCTGGGAAGAGTAGCAGTTATGGTACTCCCATGGCATGCTACGGTAGATGTCTGCTGCTGCAGACAAAGTTATGGCATCCTGACTTCATCTGATGTAGGATGATGTTTCAGAAAAGAGTTAAGAGCATCATGTCAAATATAATTATGAGACAATAACAGCCTATTAGTTCCAGTGCCTAATTTTAAACCTCGGACTGTCTAAAACCCCTCAGTCTGCTTTTAGAAGAGCTGTCAGCTCCTCAAGTTATAAATAAGAAGCATAGAGAACAAATAATCTCTGTCTGTCTTAGGGCCAAATACCATCTTCCAGAAAAGGTAAAATTTCCATTTCATCATTTACTCCTTGAGATTTTTATTTCTGGCTAAATGTGACCAGTTTCCCTTGGGATGAGCAGGGTAACACATAGAGTTTATCTGCTGAGCTATTGCATTTCCATGAAAAGGCAAAGGCATAGGAGACAAGCACCATCCTCTGAGCAGTTCAGTCCACTCTTCAGTTATCCCAAATCTGACCAGTTCTTCCTTCCTTACTTCGAAGCATCCCCTCTCTCCTCTCACCCCTCTGTGCGCTCCTGCAGCCCAGCTTCCAACACTCACCCCAACTCATATTCTCTGGATTCAGGCACAGATGAGACTGTTTGTTCTGGACCATCCTGGGTAATTTTCAGGCCAAATTATCTAAAGAGAAAAAGCTAATTGATCACGTGGTCATCAGATGATGGTAAGGATTTTATTGTTTGAAAGTCTTTAGTTAATGTTATACGTATGTAAATAAAACCTTTTAGTTTTAGAACACTGGATACCTATAATAAATTGCTATACAAAATACCCCCCCACCATCCCTGTGATGTAGAGTTGGATATTGTATGTATGAATGATGCATCAAAAGTAGCCCATATACTGAGTCAGGATATCTTCCACTAATGAAGTCCCTAAAGAAATGCACCACAGACCTTCTGAGCTATTATGATGGCTTGGATATATCAGGAGATAGCTAAAATAGCATTAGATATAAGATCTTCCTAGTAAGATTCACCGAAGAAGCACATAAACATCAAAGAGTCTTAAGTCATAACTGCTATAAAATATTCTTATGTTTGGATTGATAAGAAAGTAGGGTAGTGCCCTAGATGCATAGCTATGAGGAGTAGTGTGGCCTTAAAATGTTGTGACTTTGTCTTACAGAATTACAAACATTTTGATATTAATTAGTTTTTGCCTTACAAAAAATATCTCACTTTTTAATTTGCAAATCTACAGTGTATGGTCATAATACACTCAATTTTTCACCCTTGACCAAATGCAAACACTAATAATGCTCAAAGGTTGCACATTAAATTGATCTAAAAAGAGTCGGATGTTTGCTCTCAAAATACTCCTGCTCACATAAGTGAAATAAGCTAATTCTTTATCAGATGAGACCTTATCATTTGAAAATAGATCCTGTCACAGACCATTCCACATGATGAAATCATTAGTTCCTATCTTCCTTTCTTATCATGAAATAATTAGAATATTTCATTTCTGAACACTGAGTCACAAACAATGATAAAACGCCATTAATTCAATTAGAAATCAGATTTTTTTTTGTAATGAGAAACTATGCTTTGTGATATCAGTATTCAAGCATGGTGTTAAAAAAGTAAATGTTTGCAGGCTTGCTGGTAACTTCCCTGAGCTCTCTGGAAAATATTGACTTTTTGGTGCTCATCCTGGAATGTCCTTGGTTAGGCTGAGAGCCCTGCAGAGCGCTCACGGTTAGGTGTGCAGGTCAGATTTGGTAACTAAAAATTAGTTAATTCTGGGAACACATTTCAGTAGCAACTCTCTCTCTCTGTGCTTTCCCAAGCCCTCCTCCATGCTGAAGGTGGTGAAAGCAATGGGCACCTCCATACCTGTTCATGGAGCAGCACCTGCCACACACAGCAAGGAGTTGAGCCTTGTCTTCTGCCTGCCCTGCGTGCCTTCCCCCTGAGGAGCAATGCAACCTGTGCTCTTTCATTGCTGCTCTGAGTACGTCTTCCCCCCAGAAATGTCCCCACACCTGCTGGGTGAACTGCTGCAGGGAGGGTTCTGCAGTCTTACTGCTGATATGACCCTGTCGCTGTGCTTTAGCACATGGCACTTGAAAACAAAGTTATCAGAATGAAGCTTTTAGCTATAAATTGCAGGTGTTAAAGATCCATGTGATAATTGTCTTATCTGGCTCCAAATGTGCTTATGATGCTGAGAGAGAACAAATTGGATTATGCCTGAAACAGGCTCTTCCTTTTTCATAAATTACCCAGCAAAGCAGTGAGGGCTCAGAAATGCAGGAGCCTTGCTTTTGAAAGGCTAACATTTTGTTGAAGGAGCTTGTAGAAGAGAGCAAGCAAGCAAACAAACACATAAACTGAGAAAGGTGTTTTTAGGAGGAAAGGATGGAGAATTAAAAACCATGACAAAAAGTTACATAGCAAAGCTACAACAGAAGAATGTAGGGAACATTAAACTTAATATCCCCAAACAAGGACAGTTTTTGGAGGTATGGTTATCGAGAGAGAACCAACCCCCATCATCTGGCTATTCAGATACAGCTATTTTTTCTCTCCCCATTTCTCTGCATTTTGCTGTTTGCACTTGGAACCTGCAGTGAGAGGCAGCAGTCTGTTCTGGTCTTCTGCTGCATGGGACCAGTGGGGATTGTTGCTTTTGCTCCCAGTCCCCTGAAAGTCACAAGAAAACAAATATTTCTTCAGTCTGAAGTGAGTTGGTCCCTTTGCTAATGTTGGCTAATGACTGACAGAAGCCAACATCCAGGAGCAGCACCATTAGCATTATTAACAGTAATGGACCTGCTCTGTGCCTTGGTGGCACTGAGGAATTGCAGTGGGCATATGTTATTTTATGTATATTATTGTAGCTGGTGAGAGCGCAAATGGGAACAAAAGTGACAGAAGATCTGAATGGTGTTTTAAACTAGGGAAGCTCTTTTAAAATACAGTAGGGAATGCAAAATAGCTGTAATAAATATGAAAGCTTTTAGGGTTCTGGTACACATTAAATCTTGAAAGTGTTTGGTTAGTGATCTGCCATATCCCTGACACAGATGATTTTTTCATTTCTCCATCTTTCTTACACTTTCAATCCCTCTTTTTAGAGAAGAAAGGCTAAAATATTTATCTCAGAACAGGCTTCTGAATTCATAAAACATATTTTAAGTTATTTCTCCACTTTTGTTGGCTCTTTGTAAAAACTGCTTGGTAAGCTCTTTGGAGATTCTAAGTGGATTTTCCTCTCACTGGTTTGCTCACGGTGCTCATTGTTGAAAATTATTGATGTTAAAAAAATAAAACAAAATCCACAAGCTTTCAGAAAGAGAAACTTAGAAAGGAAACTCAGACAGAACCAGGAAAGGGTTAGCATTAAGAAATAAACTGAAAATGTAACAAGGCTCCAAGAGCAGCAAAGCTGGATCTTCAAATGGGAAACCAGCTTTTTCAAGTTCACAGTGGCTCTGGGACAGACTCACCCTCAGGATTCCCCAGAGGGACCAGAGATGACCGGCCTGATGCTCTTTCTTCTGCACACACTCCCACTTGTGCAAAGGGAAGCCAGACTAATACATGATACTGAAATTTTACTGTCTTCAAGGCTGTTCCATCTAAAGCCAACTGCTTTCATTTTTAGGGCAGTAAATTGCTGGCAGCAGAGAATAAAGAGACTGAACTTTCTTTATTAGCCTGAATTTTCTTTATGGGTCTGCCAAAGAGCTGGGTTTTTTCCGTTCAGTCCTGGCTCTCTTCATGCTCCCTCCTCACTCTCTACTGATTTTTTTTTTGCCTGCAAACATAACTGAAGTCCTTAAAAATTAGTGTGGGGCTCGTTCCTCCCTGTCACCTGCCTGCTTGCTCCAGACAAAGTCATTGGCACCTGGAAGCAGCATAATGGCCATTGAACAGCTGAGCAAATACACAAGTCATTGTTGTTTGCTTCCAGCTAGGGGAGAATTGAACATTGGAGCCTCATACCTTCAGAGTAATCCTGTTTAAGTATTACAAATTTATATGAAAAATACTAGTTTCATAGACAAAGAAAGCAAAGTAAGAAGTACTTTTGCTATGCCCAGCACCCAAACTGACCCAGCAGTGGCCTCTGAAAGCTTCATTCCAGGCTGCCCTGCAGCCTTGCTTGGCCCATCTTCTCTGGAGTATATCTCTGCTCCTCTTTTTCTTACACATTTAAAGCACCCCTTTCTCATCACAACACAAACATTAGTGAAAGTTCTTTTCCCACATCATTCATGTTTTCAAGTGTCTTGGCATATGTCCTTGTGAAGGTGTCTAGCTGTATTTTGAGGAGGGCTCCATGCTGACCAGTTGCTCCTATCTAGTGGGAGAACAAGACCAAAGGAAATTGGCCATGGAGCTGATGTGAACAATTAGAGACAAAACCAGCAAGGAAAGGGTGCGCTGGTTAAATCTTTGCACATCTCCCTCATTCATTCCCCCTAAGGCAACATCTTTATTGTGGTCTTTGCTCCTACACAAGCCCACACATCATTATAGTTGTTTACATACCATCACTAGCAATAATAATAATAACTAAGTAATAAGTCTTCATTTGAATGTGATGAACGGCTGCATCTCTCAGGAAAAATAAATACATGAGGAAAGGGAAAATACATCATTGTTACTAGCAAATGAGGCATAGTGCAAGAAATTAAAATATCTGGCTTATGGAAAAGTAGGGAAAAACAACTTGGAAAGGAAGTCTTAAACCAGCAAGCATAAGGATCATTTATTGAACATAAGAGAAATTAATAGGGAAAAGGGATAATTAAGAGAGATATAAATGTTTGCTGAAGTTCTGTATAAGTGAGTACCAACAGGCATAAAATTAGAGCTCAAATAAGAACATAGATTACAGTTTTGCACTTCAGCTAACGCACTGAATTTGTGCAGTTTTTTTAAAGTTTTCTACATTTTTAAAGGAGAAACTCCATAAGTTCCCACTCAAATACCTAGCTCCATAATATAGCAGGTGAAGTTAAAATTCCCCTTTCTGAGCAGCAGAAAGGCTTATGCAGCTCTGTGCCCTGAGCACTGTGGCAGTGTCAATCCTGCCAAGCTCCGAGGGCTGGGTCAGCACCCTCCTAACCCCTGCAAACATGCTCCATAGGGTACCATCTTCATCTACCAACAATCTCCCTACCATTTGTGGAGCAAGCAAAGGGAGAATACAGAGGAAAACATGTAATACATGGAGAACTCAGAGAAATGCCCCATAGTCTCCCTGTGTGCTGGGCGCTTGCAGCACCCCACCTGCTGACCAGCCTTCTCCATCCCACTCACAGTGTCCTTTTACAACCCTGCTGAGCCAGACAAAGCCAAGGATTTCAGGGGTTAAAACCCTGTTCAAGGTTCAAAGGCAGTTCAGGGAAATGCTACCAGCTGAGAGCTAATAAGGTAAAGCTGAGCCTGCTCAAGGCTTTAAAAGGAAAGGAAAGGAAAGAGAGGTAAGCAGGGTGTTTGCTTAGGTCAGAGTGATGTGGGGTAAGAAGAGAGGAGGGCTGTGATGGGTCATGTTATGTGCTGCTCTTACACCTTTCAGCACTTTGCTCTGGCATTTTCATGATGGTCAGGTCTACACAGCGGGTGCTATAGTCAGACTGGTCCTTCTCTGCTTTGGGCAGAGCTTCTTTGCTCAGACCCTGCTGTAGAGTTGGTGGCTCCTGCTCTCACCTCTCTGGGTGCTGCTGGTCTCCCCCTTTATCCTCCTACAGAAGCAACTGTGCTGTACTAGGGATTGGGTGGGTGCTGGGCAAGGGGGAATTGAACCATTAGGGCTCTTCAGTGCTCTAGGCATCTAGGAAATCAAATTATTCTCTGGTGGGATCAGACTCTAGTTTGCAGTCCTTGTAGGTTTGGGTTTTATTTGGTGATGTGCTAGTGAGAATTTAGCTCTCTCTGTGAAATTGGAGTAGCTGGATTCATGACTTTGACAGAGCTTTCTGTACCAGCAAGGGGGGAAAGCAAATAGATTGGAAATATTCATTTAATAGCTCTCTAAAGCAGCTTGTCCACAAACGGCTGCACATCCAGAATATGTAGCAGTGAGAGGACATAATGTTTCAACCTTTTTTTTTTTTAAATTGCTTACAAGCTCATGCTGAAGAACTCTCATGCTTGTACTCACTAGTATAAATATGTCAATATTAAAATCATACTGTTATTATACTTCTAAGTATTTTTCTATGAAGAGTCTGCAGGATAATTCTGCCAGCATCTGTCTTGAATAGCTGAGTTTTACCGTGGCAGAAATCAAGGATCTAAGACCTGTTTCATCAAAGGGACTCTATATTTCTGTTTAATGTTTTTTCTCCTCTTCTGAACTGTTTACAAATGGCAATTTAGCCTCTGGTTTTTGTCAACATGTTCCAGCCACAAAGTCTTCAAAGACGGCCAGAAGTGCTGCTTGCCTTTTGCTGTAAGCACTAGAGATGAACTATATTGTTTAAAAACAAAAATTCAGGAATGAGTCAGAGGCATGAAAGCAAGTGATAACAATTAGGAACTGCTGCTCATCTTTGATGTTCAGGGAATTGTTTGGTATTTGTGTGACTACCCCAAGCCTTGTTTGTCCGGCATGTGGGACTGATCTGAAGGAAAGGCAGAGCACCAACCTGTCTCAATTTGCTGCAACAAAAATAAATTCAAGGGCTACTGAAGTGAATTTTGCATAAATGTTACAATAAACTAACTTCTACAGATATATATATTTATGCAAGAAAGCTAGAGAGTTAGCTGTGTTTCTGGAGAGTGAGTCATTAATTGCTTTACTATTGCTGTTATCACATGTGGGAGTATATCCATGCTGGAAAAAGGCTGAGATTTCTGCATTGGAGTAAATAGTGGCAGAGTAAAAGAATCAGCATCTATATTTAGTGAAGTTACATCATATATATCCTTATAATACTTTTTCTGAATTAAACTGCTTTAGCTTTAGTTTTCCTTTATGTTACCGTAGGAGAAGTCTCTTGGTGTGCCTGTGATTAATCATGAGCCTAGAGGATGCTATTCTAGTTTGGCAGAGATCTAAACCATGCATATTCACTAAAACTTACTTCAGCCTTTACTTTTATTTCCTAATGATGGCACAGAGAACTGGGGAAAGGCCTCTTTACTCCTGTAGTAATGGAAAGGCTGGATCAGGCTGTATTATCCATCAATTTCTGACTGAAAAAGGTTTTATTAGAACAACACATGAGAAACTGGGTACTGTGATTTGTTTATTATTATTATTTTTAAAGAAAGTGAAGACATCAGAGCAGAAAAATGAAGCCTTCTTAATTTAACCATAAGAGGAAATATGGGGTACAGGGAGGTTAAGCTCTGCAATAAAAACAGAGGAGCATAAAGTGCAGCAATGTTATTAAACACAATGAAAACACAGACTGGGACCTTCATCTTTCAGGGAGCAGAAAACACTCATGCTAGGGGTAAATTTGCCACAGGTGTCTTACAAAAAGAGATGGGACACACTACCAAGTGGGAAAACAGCATATTGGCTCCAGTCTCTCACACGCTGTGACACCAGCTGTCCCAGGCAATGGGGGATTTCCTGTAGTACATTCACAAATCTTGCCCCCCTTGTTAAAATGGTGTTACTTGGACAAAGGTTTCAGCAGAAGCAATGTGCAGAACTAGTTCCAGTCTGTTACATGTGGTGGCATTAGGAATTGTTACTCTCCAAAAGTCTCACTGGACTGTAGGACATGTAGGACTCCTCATCATCACCTCTGTGCCTCCTCGGCTCGTGTGCCTTCTGTCCCCTCTTTCCTACCTCTTCCTGTGTCATGTTTATTAGCGGTCTATCTCACACTATAAGGGCTTTAAATCTGGCATTCCTATGCTTACTGCAGTCAGAGGAGACACAGAAACCCATCATTTCTACCATGTCTTCCTTTGGTTGTTGTACCTAAAAAATATTCCATCATTTCCTCTCTGGCATCACGTGGCAGAAATTGCTGTGAGATTACTGAAGACATCTAGCCTTAGTAAATAAGATGGTTGGGTCATCTTAATTTTCTCCAAGGACTTTATAACCTCAAATTCTCTGACTTAGAAAAGGTTGCAGCAGAGAGAAAACCTGGGAGAGGAACGGAGTGGCAATTAGGAGCATGTAACTGGAATAATTCTTCAATTTCCATGCATGACGAAATGAATCTGTCCTGGTAGAGTTAGAATGAGGAGACGATATGTTGCAGTACGTGTTTGTGAAACATTTGTGTCATCCAGGAGGAAAGACAAAACTATTTGTGTAGCAGCATGTTGGCAATACTTCCACATTTGATCTGTTCCCTAAAAGTGGTTGGGTGTGTGGTTGTGCCAAGCTCCAGATGGTGGATTCACATCCGTATTAGGAAAAATTAGGTTTAGACCCTGATGAGGTGTCAATTTTTAAGCAAATTTAAAACAGCTCAGAGCTAGGAATAATCTGCAGTGGAGAGTTTTGCAGTAATCTAAGGTGAAAATATACAGAAACTTCCATAAAACAGCTGCTTGGTGACTGAAAGCCCTAATATTGTGTAAGTGCAGGGGACATCCCCTGGTTTGGATCCTGTCGAAAAGAGGGAAAAGAAAATGGAGCTAAGAATGTGCAACCACACAGGACAGAACAAAAATCCTTCAGGAATGATTTAAGTGAAGTTGGTCCCACCTTGGAGACAGATGAGAACCTCCAAGATATTCCTGTTCCTACTTTCCTAAGGTGCACAGATGGTCAGAAATGGCATCTATTTGACCACTGGGTCCAGAGAACATTTAAGGGCAACTGTTTGCCCCTTTCCAATACCCAGAGGCATGGAAACTCACCCAGCTCAAATCTTGAGGAGGTGGTAGCAGTCAGAATGAATTGTCTTAAATAATTATCTTTTCTGGAACATGATCCACTGAGTTTAGGGAGTTTGGATCCTCCTTGGAGTGGTTGGCAGCTGTGGGCTTCCCAGAGCTCTTCAGTACTCAGCAGTATTGGAACAAGTACTTCAGAGTTTTTTCTGTTCTAAGGTAATGATGCACGACCAGTATTGGGTTATTTGTTGCTTTGTTGTTGTTTGTTTTTAATTTTAAACCTTTTTGAATTTAACTTCTGAAATCTGAAACTTTTCCGCTCATCGAGTCCAGGCTGTATCTGCTGTTTGTCATCTCTGAGAGTTCATCTGTACTCTTGTAAGGTATTGTATACCATTCTTGTCTGTTGAAAGATTAGCTCTGGGAACTATTTGCCATTTGCCAGTGGATCCTAAGGCATATGATCCATTCAGTCATGATCAAGAAGCTCTAATAAATGGGGCACTTTTTTCTCTGACCTGCTCTGTCTACAAGGTTTGCTGGGGTGCTCGGAGATTAATGTAGACAGAAGCAAACAGTGCAGGGACTCTGGCTTAACCACTCATTTTGATGTAGAGTATGTAGGAATAGTAGTTAGGGTGACAACCTGGGATTTAAGAAAGCTGTGTTCAATTCCCTGCTTTGCCATGTGTGACATTGCACCTCTGTGCCACAGCTCCAAGTCTATATAATGGGACAACTGTATTTTCCTACTTCATGCAGCTCTTGGGAGAATGAATGTCTTTAAATCTGTGAAGTGTTCAGTTAACCTGACAATGAGATCATATAAGTGTATTGCATAGAGATGGCGGAAGCCAATGAAGGTGGCTTTAAAATAATATTAACATCTATCTTCTTGAGTTTGATTCAATGAGAGGAGAATGTTCTTCATCTGTATTTCAGGCCATTCATCATCTTGCTATCCATCCATCATTCAAGATGTTCCCTGGCCCTGAAAACCCGAAAGAGCTTTGTCACGAACTGTGTATTAGAAAAATATTTCTTCCATTTGACAAAACTTCTAGAGCTGGCATTTTCTTAAGTATCTTATATTTTTCTCCTAAACTAACACCAGTTAATAGAATACAGTGATGATTTTTACAAGGTGTCCTGTAACTCAGAGGAATACTCTGCAGATTTGAACTTTGCTCGTCTTTCTAGAGGTCTTTCCTGTGCTCCAGAGATTGGCCAATTCCAATGATTAAGAAGTTCTGTTAGTATCAGCACTATTCAGAGTCTTGGCTGCTTTATCTCTGTCTTGCTTTTAGTCCCAGATGAAATTACGAAATAGAAAGATATATTGAATGAGTGTGATTGTTATTAATTAAAAGAGAAAGTTAAAAAGTTATTCAAATTTTTTGGTGTCTCAAAAAAAAAACCCTTTCAGGTATGTGATGTCTCAAGCTTCTTGAACAAGTGGATATCTATTCCTTCTTTATCTGAGTCCATTCAAGCATACCACACAGTTGATATGGGCCCCATGTAGCTTTATCTGAATTAGTTCTCCCAAAGTCTTAAACTATATAATTAAGCTCTTTTTAGTGACTGCAAAACTGCCACTAAATTTGAAACCTGTCATGGTAATTTCAAGGCTAAAAGAATTAAATTTAACAAGAGATATTATTCCTAGTTATTACCCTATCTCCAGCCTTTTGCACTTTCCTACATTCTTTAAAAGTTTTGTCCCTTTCATAGCTACCTGATCACCAGAATTTTAATTAAGGCTAATCAGGATGTCTGAACTGTGACTGCCCATAGATTACTCTCTTTGGCATAATAGTAGGTGTTCATCTCAAAGCCTCATTGTGTTTATTACTTGGGGTGACACAGCTGTCATGGTTTCCAGTTTTGATGTAGCTTTTCCTGAAGTTAGTTGAATTGAATGAACTGACTTTAATTTGTAATTTCAGAGTAGATTATCATTTATGGCAGTCTTGCACCTGGCTATATACCTTTTTGAAACATTTGCTGTTGCCACTGATACCATATTTAGATGTAGGGTCTGATTTTTGTCCCAGAGAAGTATAGATGAACTGCTCATACTGGCTATTTTTCTTTTGTTATTAATTTAGGTTATTGACTTTAGCAAATATCCTCATTGATTCCCCATAATAGCTGGTGTCATGTTTTTCAGTGGTATATAACAAACTCCTGTGGAGTTCTTCTTGGTAGTGTGAGTATTATTACAAAGGATAAATTCACATATGTGAAGAAGAGAGGGGGATCTATGTATGTCCTTCAAGGGGTGGATGTGCATTAAATAATAGTAGTGGCACACCCCAGCTCCCTCAATGAATAGGAAAGGAAAGGTTGGATGGGAGAGATTTTCACCAGTTTATTCCCATTGATCATGTTGTTGTCTATCCTTAGTTTTCCTGTGCCAAATATTCTACTTTAGAGCCATTGTTTTCTCTTTATTACATTTTCAGTGGAGACACACTGTACTGGTCTTCAACAGCCTAAAATATATTTTTTCACCTGAACTTGTCCAGATGGGTTGTTGCAAGAGATCTGATCCTGAAAAATGTTGATTCATAACGAGTTTTTGGAAGCAGCATTGAAAATGGGTTTGTTTTTGCAAAAGAGGGGTGTGCCGAGACACTGTGTAGTAGGACAGGATGGCAGGTCCCTGTGCCACTTCTTGGGTGATTTTCTCCAGAGGCTGTAATGAGCAACTCAGTACTGCTGCTGCTCTTTGTCAGTGATACTCAGGGAAACACTAAACTTATCAGCAACACAATATATTATCTGAAGTTGAACAAGAAAGCAATTATGGTACCAGATTGCCATTAGCAGGTAGAAAAAAATAAGCCCAAGGCTTCTTCTGCATCTCAGCTTGTGGGCTGACATTCAGATAAGATGAAAACATCATAACTTCCAGTGATTAACTGTGAGACACTGGAAATGAGTGTTCACAAGTGAATTTGTCCTCGAATACAGCCTTAAATACTTTCATCTAGGCACTTCTTTTTGAATAGCACAGCCTTCTGTGACACCATGGAGCATTTTTATGTGCAGACTTAATTGAAACAGTCTTATTTATAGCAGTGAATATTCATTCTTGTTAAAGGTGATTCTGAGGGAGGCTAATAAATGTTCTCACTTTTCTTTGCATTAGCTAATGATCTGGAAAACAAATATACTGCCAGTCCCTGGGAACCCAATCTTGCTATGCTGGATTACACTGGACAAAAGTTGTATTTCACCTTCCTTTTATTTATTATTCACATCTCTCCAGTGCCTGAAGTTCCTGCTGTGATGCATCAGGCATAGCCCCAATGTCCATGTCCCAGAGCTGGCAGTTTGACTCTGAGGCAGGAGACGACAGATGGAGCCAGAGAGACAAAGTAATACAAGGAGATATTTAGACTAAATTCATTAGTGCAACTGGCCATGGTCTTTGTGCACTAATGTACTGGCAAAAGATTGTGGCAGAAGAGTGTTAAAGGGGAGTCTTGTGGGATGCAAGTGACATACTATGGTAAAATATTACCTTTGATACTAGGAAAGACAATTTTAATCAGTGAGTAAATTTTATCACTGATCAGTAATTATTCTTTACAGTTCTCAGTTTAGCTGTCCATGATTTGTCAGGTTGAAGATTGGCTTATCACACATCAAAGGAGACGCCAACCCTTTGTGCAGCTGTAACATCACGTGGAGCTGCAGCTTCCCACAGGATGAGGTGCCACACCATGGATGCATGAGCTGTCCGAAGCTGCAAGCTGACTGTGCCTGCTCGTGTACATTTTTTCTCCTGCAGTGATGACGTTTCATCAGTTAAATTTCCAGAAACAACCAGGAACATGGCAGTATCTTTGAGTTATGTAAAAGAACTGAGTTTAATGCAACATTGCACTGCAGTGAGGGATTTGGGGAATCTGAGCCTGTCCTTGGCACTTACTGCCTCCTTTCTCAGCCAGGGAGAGAGGAGTGATACCGACACAGGGTGTTGATGAATTCTGAGATTTCATGGACCAGTGCTTCCATGAACTGCCTGGAGACTTAAACTGTGTCCCCTGAAAAAGTTTTGCACTGGGGCTGTCTCTGGATGGGGGTCCCCAGCTCCTGCTTAGGGAGGTCCCTGGGTAAAATGACTAATAAGGATGAAAAATCATATCAGTCAGCACTCTCCTCTAATGGGTCTTGGCAACTGATCTCAGTCTGCCTCATAGATGTGTACTGAACCCAACCTCCCTTCTCAACAAAAACCTTTTAATAATAAATATTATCAAACCGGGAAGAGTGTAATAAAATGAAATGCAGAGCCTAGTGCTGGGTAATAGCTGTTGGCTTCCAAGATTTTTCAGGTACCAAATTTTGCCAACTCTTCTCTGAAAACAAGAGACTTTCATCTATGGATGCCATTTTGTGCCTATGGTGAACTGTGGTCAGGGAATTTGACTGAGACTACCTTTAGGGAGCACCAAAATGTACTGAAAATCAGGCTGATATAAGGACTCCGCAGCCACTCAGTGCACAGGTGGACTGCTATTCCTGACGTGTCTTGAGCAATGGCCAGGGTGTTACAAGTATTGAAACACCTCAGCAATGTCTGATTTTTGGAAATCGTATCAAGCTCTGACAGAAGCAACTTTGGAACGTCATGAACAGACCAGCAGTGGAATGGAAAACCTCTTGCTCTCACCTTTCCTAGTTCTTCTGTCTCCTTCCAAAAGTGCCTCCCTCTGCGAGATTTTGCAATTTACCTCTCATTAGCCTTTGACAATACAGGGAGAGAAAGCATAAATTGGAAGCATGAATCATATCCCAATCTAACCTGTTTCTTCTGCTAATAAGAGTGTATGCTTCTCAGATACTCCTGTACATCAAGACTGAGAAGAAAGGCAGCAGAGGGAAAGCTGAACCATACAGACTGTTACAAATAAGTGTTTTCTGTTTTCCTTTAAACAAGAGAATAATAAATGAGAACATTTTCTTTTTAGACCTGTCTTCACCTTGTACCAGGTATGTGCCTAAACCAGTTCTCCATGTCCAAATGCGTGGAAGGAAGTTTGGGTTTCTGGTGATGTGCCTGCATATCTGGCTAACTGTGCAGCTCTGGTGCATATTGTGTGTGCTTGAGCAATCCTTATGTAATAGTTTGCATTTTACAGCTGAGTAAATAGTGACCTGAGATAATTCATGGAAAGGGCTGTATGAGACCACTGCAGTAAGGGGGAACTCGCCTGTGTGACCTGCAAGATCCTTCCAGCCCTAAATTCTTGAGCTCACAAGCTCAGCAAGAGCATTAATAATTTTTAGGGCTTCAGACATTACAATGGTCTGAATTGATGGAATAAAAGAACTTCTTTAATCAGACAGTAAGGATCTAAGAATCAAAACATCAGCTCCAAATATTCCATTCTTTCCATGAAGCAGCAGAGAGATGTGGTTAAGGATTAGAGTGTTGTAATGTTTAACTGACGTATAAAGTCAATGCTTGTGCAAACATGCAGATATCTTTCAAAATCACATTAAAAACACGGGTCAGTGATGACATCCTAGAGAGAAATAAAGTAACCCAGGTAGTCTGTGGGCACAGTGAAACAATCCAAATTGTTTATTTTGAAAAATAATTGAAAATTATTCTCTTATGGAATGAGATTTTTGTAGTGCTGTACTACAGTTGTAGTTTTTTCTGCATAAGGTCCTTACAAGTACAATTTGATTAAGTTATGGAACTCTAGTTTAAACAGAAAGTTTAAACAAATCAAATCTATTTCATAGAAAGAATTGAATATCTGTGAAAACAAATGTGTAGTATCAAAACACATTAAATATTGATGATGGTACAAATTCCACATGGTAGTAAAGCAACCTTTGGTACTCAGAATAACAACTTCTAAGTGGTCTTAGTTAGAAACAACTCAGCAAAAACTCAGGGAAGATCTGTTGCATCGCAAACACTTTAAAATGTGAAAACTTAAATTATTTATGTTATTGCGTCTTTTCATGAGAGAAAGAAAAGCAAGGCAGTTGGTTATATGCTTTTAGAACACTTTCTTTCTTTTCTCTTAAGCTGCTACTAATTTGTTAGTAAAATAAGAATCTTTCAGTTGAGTAAATGCTAAAAATTAACCCCTGGAAAATGAGTTGTGGTGCAATCCAAAACATTGCAAAGTCTGGCAAGAGTGGGAAGAAGGTAATGAATGTATGAAGTCATTGTCCCCTGTCTCTGTGGTGAAGCCAGCTGAGATTCTGGTTGCCTGATGTAACTACAACAAAGCAGAATTTGCCCACAATAAGTAACAAAACTCAAACACAAAGTTTGGGGAATAATTAGCACCGTCTTGTGAAAGTCTGTACGGCGTCTGTACTGCTCTCCACAGGCCAAAAAAAGTCCCTCTCTTCCCAGAGTGAAACAAATAGACAAACTAAGGAAACTGAGTCTTAGGACAGCATTTTTTTCCCCCCTCCTTGATTCTGCTACTGAAAATATACAGAAGTGGAAGTAAGTTGAAAAGTACAGTTTCTGAGTATCGAAAGTCCAGTCCTGCCCTGGTGTTCTCCAGTTGTGTCACCACAGGCCACAAAACCAGCTGCTCTTAAGGAAGTGAAGCTCTGGTATCTTGTCCACAGGGATTTTCTCTTTGCTGGAAAACTTTCCTAGACTGAAAGTGTCTTTCAGTCAGACCTCCTTGGAACCCCAAAAGCTACTGGAGGCTTGGAAAGGAAATAGCAGGAATGAGCCTTTTCCATTTCACAACTGACAGAAGAGTCTTTTGGTAATGGCAGGGTAATAACAAGCAGAACAGCTCAGATTAGAGGTCCACAAATCCACTTGACTAACACAACTCAGGCCAGCAGCGACAGATAATGAAAGTTATTTGAAATAACAGCCCTTATTTTAGCAGTTAATACTCATCTTCATCTCCTTTAAGTTCTTTCTGTGAAAACTGTAAATGCTCCATCCTTCCAAGAGCCTTTCCAGGGCTGCTGCATGAAGTGTATAATATGGTGATATTTAAAATTTTTTTTCAATTTTATGCTCAGAAGTTTGAATCCTCAGCTTTAATCTGCTAATGCCTGCTGCTTCTGGAGGAGAGACCATGCAACGAGCTCTGAGGTGAGACACCCGAAAAAGCCCTTTGTGTATTTTGAGTCATGAAGTGCTGGCACTGATTACCAAGGGAGATTTTTAGGACATAGCATGAGAAATTTTTGTTAGTGTTGGTGGAGTTGCCTCTGCCATGGTGCAGCCTGCTGGACTAAGGGACCTCAAAGGTGGTCCACCCTCCTTTCCATCATTCACCTTTACTTTCTTGCCTTGGTCATGCTGGCTTAGTGTATTCTGCTTCCCATCCATGCATTAGTTTTCAGAAACTAATATCTCATCCAGCAGTGTATTGGGGACCCACCCCTTCCTTCATGCATCTTCCTGCAGCCCTTTGGACTAGGCAGGCACATGGATCATCCTGACCTGGAGAAGAACCCGTCCTCTTCACAACTGAGAGGGAACAGTGTAAGCTGAGGGGGTGGAACACATCGCATGCTTCTCTCTTTTCTATTTAAGAATTGTACAGGAATTCCCATGCTATCTTATTAACAGATAAAAGCTGATATTATCACCTGTCATGGGAAAAGAGGAGGAGGACTGGAACATGATCTCCTGGGAAACACAATATAAGAACCTGCATCACATGAGCTGTTAAACAGGTGGATCCAACAGACTAAGTTTATTTCCTTTTTTATGAATTTCAAGGGATAGCTAAATTAAACCCCATAGTGAGATCCCTGCTGAAGGCAGCCGTTTACAGATCTTTCAGAGTTACTGATTTCAACCTTAAGTTGTATTGAAGCCTCTCTTAAAGCAGAGATTGCTGCTTCTGGAAGAGCTACAGAAACTTGCCTCAGGCAGGTGCTACCTCTTCCAGTCCTCAGCAACTACCATGGCTTGCTGCAGCTCCCTCACCTGAAGTGTGAAAGGACAAATTTGTCTGGCTGGAGAACATCCATCCACAAAAAAAGGGAGTTTAATATTCACTGAGCTCCATCCATCAACTCAGAAGTTCCCACTTTCGGACACGAATTGATTTATTCCTTTCGTTGTCCAGGACAAACGTGGCAGATACCTTGCTCCCTTGAGGCTGCACAGCTCATCCAGGAGGCATTGACAAGCTAACAGGGTTTATTTATCACCTTCCCACACTAGATAAGCTTCAGCCAGTTGGGAAGATGTCCTGGGAAGGGAGTGAGGGTGAGAACCCACAGCAACCACGAGCCCTTGACTTGAGAGACAGCTGCAGGGATAAGGAAGCCAGAAGCTTCATATGGACATGCTGACACAGCAGAGTTGTGAAAACTTCTGTATCACCCATAGAAATGAAAAGTTTTCCTTTTCTAGCCTATTCCTACCTACATTCATGTGAAAGAAGGGAACAAACCCCAAACGTCCACAGCAAAATAGGCAAGGATAAGATCACTATTAGAAAAGAGTCAAGGAAAAAGAAAAACCCCAAACCAGTAATTACTTGACCACTGCTGTTTGTGAACTAGTGTTGATTGGAATGTGGTTTTTTTTCTCCACAGGCACCTGAGAGGTGTTCATTTGCTGCAAACCATTTTCTCCTCAACGCTCAAGATATTTTGAAATGCTTTCAGGAATGCAGCCAATTCCCACCTTCAGCTCCTCTCAGCCTTGTCCTTTCCCTGTGGGCTGTCCTTCGGTGAGTAAATGCAAAGGGAGGGGGAGCTGCTCCTGCTGCCTCTGAAGGTCATAGACATCACGGGGTCATGACAACTCCCTGAGACAATCTCTGAGTGTGGGTTCCAGCAGCCTCTACTGCTTGCTGCACCCATTGACAAAATACACGTATGTCAGCATTTTTGGAGAAAAATGTTAGTATTTGCATGTTCTACCAGACTGATCAGGCATCAAACACTCAGCAGGTGGAAGAATAAATGAGAGAAGACAGAAAAAATTGACAAAGAGACCTGACAACAGTGAATATTTTCTTTGATGTTCTTTGGGACAGAGTGTGGCTCATACAAATCTCTCTCGGAGGCCAGAGTGACATGGATGGGCTTTAGAATAGCAATATGGAAGAAGCTTTAAACCAGCCTCACAGAGAGCGTGACCAGCTTGTACTCCACTCAGACAGCAGCTGTACTTGTCTTTTGGAGGAGGATGCACATGCTAATGAGAAAATCACAGGTACCATAATTCTCTAGCAGCTTTTACAAACCAAGGCCATTTAAAGCAGTCTGATGGATGCTTCACTTTGAACCAGTGGCAGACTTGGCCTTTGGCCCATACCAGAATAAGAAAGAGTGGAAAATGTCTCCGCCCATCTTTGCCTTCCTCCAATAGCTACACCAAACATCTCTCTCCTCTTAAATCCCGTTTCCTTGGTGCTATTTCTGATATAAAAGCACAAGGTCATTGCAGTGACACTGATTGCAAAAGCAATGTAAAAGCAAGGAAAATGAGGTCTGTTCTTCTGTTAGCCAGTGCGTAATTTTTAACTGGAGTGAGCACATTGCCACAAACCTGTCAGCGAACAAAACGTACGGCGATCAGAAATACCTGGGGAGGATGTGCTTACTGAAGTGTGAAATGCCTCGGCCGCCACTCGAGCGGCCCTCGGTCCTCGCAGCCCCAAGGACAAACAAGCAGCTTCTGTGTTAATGTTCTCTGCAGCACTCAGGGCGAGGGGCTGCATTTCAGGAGGCCGGCTGTGAAGTGAGCCCTCGCTGCTCCCACATCAGCTGTGCTTTTGTCTGATGCAGGGGGTCTCTGCCTTCCGGAAGGCTTCAGCACAGTTGTTCTTCCCCTTCACCCAGCACTGTCTCAGCCCAAGTAAATCTCAGTCTGCAAGGCACACGATTTTGGTTGCTGTAAATCAAGGTTAGACATTTCACGCTGTAATCAGAACTGGCAACTTCACTGTGCTTCTTCACTACATAAAAGCAGAATTGATTGTATAGTAGTGAGGCTGAGATCGTGAAGGAGCAATTCCTCTTGCACAGACCCATCTGGGTTAGTTAGATGACCTGTTCTGTGAGCTGTAATTTTAAAACAGCAAGGTAGACAGCAAAGCATGCAACTAAACCTTGAAAGAATTTCTAGGATCCTCCTAAAACCCTCCAGTACACAATAAAAAGTCCCATTGCTCACGGATTTCTGGATGTACAGTTCTGGCACTTGGAGCTTTCCCTGTGCACTCAGCAGATGTTGTTCATTGTTTGCAGTCTGCATTCATCTGTCTCTACTCCTTTCTGTTATCTATAATCAAGTTCTTGAGCTAGAAATGTGTTACTCCACAACCCACAGCCTTATGTTCGTATCATAACCCATTAATCTTGGCATGCTCTATGGGGGTTTTCTATTTCTAGAACAGCAGAAAGGGGGTTAATAGGTGCTGTACAAACAGCTTTAATACAAACATCTTGTGTTAAAGCTGGTCAAAATCACATCACTCAAGGTGTTATTGGTGGCAATCAGCTATAGTCACAAGCAACATATTGACCTGTCAGGCTGTATAACAATCCATAACATTTGGTTATCCATTTCTTGAAATAACTATTAATTGTTCATTTGCCCTTTATAAAGTATTTATATACTTATATTTCATATAAAGCATGACTGTAATGTTAATGTCTAGTATTTGACCTTTAAATACAACCAATCACAAAAATCAGTAAGAAACAAGTTTTTGGACCATTCTCATGACTTTGCCTGAAAAGGCTGAAGATCCACACCAAGTCCTAAATTCACTCAGGTTGGGGGACTTTCTCTTTCTGAACACTGTATGTCTTTCCAAGTTGTTCTCCTGTGTTCTCTCTTCTGGTAGAGGAGACACCATGACACTATCAGAGCAAAACAGATTGAATCCATTTCTTTCAGATTCAGGCTCAAGATGAGTTGAATCATTCTCTGCCTCTGGAGATAGGCAGCCTGGAGAATTCCAAAGAGCTGGGGTGAAGTGAGAGCATCCCCACTATTTCTGGCACTGAAGGCTGCTCTGATTCAACAAAACAGTTGGGGATATGCTTCAACTGAAGAGCTGGATGGAGCTGGAGCATCTAAACAGGGCAGAGGCAATACACCACTCTGTTCAAGGGAGAATTCTGAAAGGAGCAGTGTGGTTTGAAGGGCATCTAAGTGCACAGAGAGGCTGAGGGTATTTAGATGTCCACACATGAAATGAGGAGCTTAGATACCAGTGTATTACACTCCTCTTTTTCCCACCAAGAGGTCAGAGGATCTCTGGAAATTTCAGGACACTCAATTCTGAGGTACATTTGTTGACAGACCTTTTAATTTTGACCGTAGTAACTTTCTCTCTCTCTCTCTGGCTCTTAGGACTAATAACAACAAAGCTAGATAATGCTTATGAAAATACTTTGTACCACTTCCAAGCTGGGCACTGCTCTCTTTCTGGTGCATTTATACTCCTTTCATCCTCCTTCGTCATCTCCATGTCCTACCTCATCAGGCAGCAATGTGTCACAGGTTTACACATCACTAATTAAACCTCATAACAAGCTGTTCTGAACTGAAAAAGTAAAAGAAATATATTCTGGCAAATCATATGAGAAGCAGAGGACAATAGCAGATGTTTCCAACAGACAAATGTTTCCAGTTTGGCCATGAGTCTGTAGTCCAGACCAGTCTCTAGATAACATCCTCCAGCATCATGCCAAGGGGAACAATGATTCTTTTGATCTCAGTGCTGTCTTGGTATGTGAAAACTCTGGAAGAGCTGATTCAAATTCCTTCCAATCTCATCTTCATCCAAAGACACCCAAGAATTCCTATATTCTCTGTCCCTGGCTCTCCATGGCTATAATCCAACACCTGCATTTGAGCCACTGGAGGCAAAGATCCAAAATATTCCCTAAGGGGAATGGAGTAGTGAAAAGGCAAAAGACAATCTGCCGTGATATGAGGTGGGTAATTCCCTATCCATGCCTGAGCAAACACACAGACACTGTGGCAGGGAGCCTGACAGATGGTTAGAGCAGAGCAATGGGCTTTTATTCACCCAGACATGGCTGCCTTCTATTCTGGTTGGAAACAAAAATGTAACCTAGTTATCATTTCTCTGCTCATTCAGTTAATGGGGCCTATGTCAGGTGGATGGATGTTCACATGGGGTGCATGGAAATTGAGCAGGCTCTCACTGTTTCTTTCTCTACATCCAAAAATGCCAGTCTCTGTGTCCATCCCAAGTGACTCGTTCTTTCCAGCCCACCATCCCCTTTGGTGCTGGCACCATGAGCCTGGAGCTCAGGCCAAGGGCAGCTCAGGTGCCAAGGACTCAGCTGCTGTGCCTGGGCATGGCACCGCTGCCTGACTGCAGCCTGGCTCGGGCAGTAACTGAGCTTATGCTCCCTTCGGGGATGCCTTTGGTATCCTTGGATGCTGTCCTGGGAGGGGATGCCACAGCTTTTTTGTCCAGGGTAGGAGAGCACCTGGCTTTGAGCAGGGGGACAGCCTGGGGCATGGGTAGGGAAGAGGGCTGCATTTCTCCCCTTGTCTGGGTGAATCTCCAAGGGTGCAGCCTCAGGCAGCCCCCAGGGCAGAGGCAGACAGCCCTGCAGCATCGCTCTGGGCTGCGCTCCACAGGCAGAAAATACATTGAATGCCTTTCCTTTGCTCATTTGCTCTTTTGTTTCATCAAGCCATCAGTGCAGGCAGCCGACCTCTGATGGCACCTTTCAAGTGATTTCCCCCGCCACTTTCACAAACATGAGTTTATCCCTCCTAGAGAGGTGAACCGGGGATAAATTTAATATGAAAAGAGAGAGGCGAGGTAATCAAACACCTGCTCCCACTAAAACAAAGCCTTTTCCTTTTCACAGGCTGTTGAGCCCTGATGAGGGAAGGCAAAGGAGCACACCAGCCCTAACCCAGCACAAGGTCCAGCCTTTACAGTGGGCAAATCCGGGTCATAAAAGCAGAAACCCAAACTACACTGCATGGTTGGGTCTCAGCTCCTCTGCTCAGCTCGGAGAAGGTTTTGCAAACATTTCCAGGTGAAAACTGCAGGTTCTTTCCCTGCCACCTGTTCCCGTTGTCAGAGGGGAAAACACAAGTGTTTAAGTGGATAAATTTAAGAAAAACTGCCTTTGCTATTCTTGCTGGAGAGCCCCTGGGGCTGTTCTACACAGGTGTTGACCCTCCATGTATCCCACTGACTTTGGACAGATGTGGACATGCTTGGCCCTTTCCCTCAGGGCTTTCTGCTGTGGGTCCTGGGGTCACTGGGCTGTGGTGGACACAGGTCTGGCCTCAGCACCTCCAGCTGGGCAATACCAAATTCTGGCATGCTAAAGATGGAAGTGACCAAAAGCTGTTTGCTCCTGGTTGCAAAAGCATTGACAGGTGAGTGTGATCCTCCTTGGATCCCACCATCACTCCTACACTATGCAGGACTGTGCATCTCTGGGGGCACAGCAGATCTACCACAACCTAGAAGGACATCTATAGGGATGAATGGATGGAGAGTGACTATATTTTCACCCTTCCCCTTCCAGAGCATTCTCTTTTTCTCTTGCTTCCTACTTAGCATATATCCCTAGCACTGCCCCAGCTGTAGCTGGGAGAGCCCAACTTCCAGACAAGCCCATGGGTTGGGCATCTCTTGCTTCTCTGAAGAACTTGTTTCATGTAGGCTCTCAGACCTTCACATGCAGCTGTGGCTTCAGGTGATTTGGATGCTCTTGGAGAATGATGTTTTACAGTTCTGAGGGGAAAAAAGGACAGGAGCAGAGGGAAAAAAAAGCCACCACCAAAAGCCAGGAGGATTTCTATACCCCAACTCTGCCACCTTACGTGTAGCAATGGAACTATGAAAGCAGCTAAATAGTTCGGCTGATCCTAATACTCCATCAGGTGCCCTTTGCCTTCTTGGTGAAATGCAGCAGAGCCCTCACAGAATATCTTCACTAATATCTCTAATTTGAGGTGGTTTCTCATTACCTCTAATGGCTGATGTGCAGTAGTGGGAGGGAGAAGCAGATGGTGCCCATCAGCAAGCAATCAGGTATCTCATATTTCTCTTTGGACACAGTTCTCCATGCAGGATGGTCATTTTCTCTGACTGTGGCCGCAAGCCCCCTGGTCCTTTGGCTGTTGCCTTCATCAAGTCTGCAGCCTGAAAGAACAACTTTCTGCACATCAGACACCTGTTGGGACTGACTGCCAGGGAAATAAGCATATATATCATGTGGAGTCAGTGACATCAGCCATAGAGAAATCTTTCCCAGAGAAGGTGCCTAAAAAACTCCGTCCTGATACTGACTGCTCTGAAAGGCTTGAGATGCAGAGGCAGGTATTTCAGACAAGCAGCCCAAAACAAATCTGTACAAGTCTCTACAGACTGCACTAGTGCTTGAATTGTAACCAGAAGGAAATAGGCTGCCAAAATACAGCAGGGCTCAGGGATGTTATACACAGTGCTGTTTTATATACTCACCTGCACGGTGAGGACTGCACACCACCCATTGTACTGCTCTCCTTCCAGCCCGAATTTCATTACAGGTTTGCCATTGCTCAGTGTGTAAAAATAGGATGTGCTGGCACAGTTTAAATGGTGCAAAGAGCACTGTGGAGAGGCACAGTGATAGCTGCGAGGGAAACAGGGAAGCAGGGGACTTCTCCCAAGCAAAGGGCAATATCCAGAAAATGCTGAACTGACAAGCTCTGCTGCTGAAACCAAAATGCCCTGGCAAAAAGCCACCACCACACATATACACATATATACTGCAACCAGCAGCTCTGAAGAAGACAGCACATCTGAAATCCACTCAGCAAATAAAGCCCCAGCTGTGTGGTGCACTGCAGACAGGATAATCCTGCTATTTTATTAGCAGAAAGTAAGGTTTGGATTTTGAAGGCAGCTTTCTATGGATTTTCACCTTGTAAATTCAAAGGCAGATGGCAATACGCTGGTGCAGGTCTCACACCACCCTTGTGCCCAGGATGGTTCAAGATAATTGAGAGGGATGTCTACAGGGCTGGTTTCGGAATGTACTGTAGTTTTTGCCCTGCTGCAGCATGGTGCAGTGTTCAGTGCTGCTCCAGACACCCAGTTTTGACCACCAGTGCATCCCATGCAAGGTGTGATCCTGGTGGACTTTTGTTTGACATTGGGGCTGGTCTACCCAACCTCATGGTGTGTTGTTCAGGGAACCGAGACCTTCTGCTCTCAGTGGGTGCCCTGATGGAATAAAGATTGTGTGTGGCCAGAGGAGAAGAAAATAAGGAGAAAATTGGTTGGAGGTGATTTTGGAGACTTGTTTGCCAGGGTTTAATATGTTTTGGATAACTGACAGCTGGCTTTCCATAGGCACAATTTTGACTCAATTCTTTTTATTTCCTCAGGCGACATTTACCTCTGCTTTTTAAACAAAATACAGTCAGAACCAGACTACCACAGTGCAGACTGATTGACTGCTTTCAGACAGCTCTCCAAGCCTCCTAAACATGTTATACCACCCTCTTCCTGGTGAGTAGCTCCCAGACATTTCAACATGAATAAGAATGCAGCTTTGCCAGGAAGCATTAGTGAAAACATGATTATTCACAAGAGCCATTCAGCATTTCTGGACTGAAATTATGCACAGCAATATTTTTATAATTCTGGTTTTAATATCTAGTAGTGGGCACAAGAGTCACTCTTTCAGCTGCATAGAAAACTTTTCTCATTATCTAACATGGTAATAGGTTTTTCCCAATATTAAGGACCCGGTAATGACTGGTATTTTGTTTTTTTATCCTGAGATAAAATTCAACTTTGCAGAGAAATAATCATATTTATGTTTCAGGGTAAAAGGTTGTTGCCTGTTTTGTGTGAAAAGCCGAATCTCATGTGCGAATAGTAAGGAATAAAAAGACAGAGTTTAGCTAAGATGTTTAAGCTAAGGGAGTGATGTTGTTGAGAGGGTTTTTATGGCTGGAAAGATGTATGTGTGGAATACATCAAAATTTGCCAAATCTAGTGAGTAGAAGATCATTTTCCTCCCTTCTTCTTCCAGGGTATTCAAATCCCTGCATCTGGATAAGAAAGAGGACTTTGAGAGGTCAGTTAGCGGCAAACCCCAAAATCTCTAGACCTGCTGGACCTGCTATAACTGTGATGAACTCATAAATGAGAGATCCAGACATAAAGCACTTTGCTATCAGCCTGAGGAATTCAGTATGACACAGTTCAGAAAGCTCATCCATAGTTGCTCTGCACTCCCTGGTGCTATTCTCATTCCTCATCCAGAACACAGGAGATTGAGGCTGTAACTAAATCTCAGAATCACAAAAGCAAGTTGCCAGGGCTGGTACATGGTCAGTGAGTCTCTGGTACATATAGATACTGCTATATGGGCTTTTTTCTGCTGCCAGAAGTCCTCAGCAGCTGCACGTGCTGGATTTATCAGAGTTTATGAGATATGGCACCACAGAAATTGGTCTGAGACCACCAGACTATTCACTACCACTCTACCAGAATAATTCATATGTTTATTTCCCATCCTGAATACATCCAAAACTAAACCTCCCAGTGAAGTTGCACTGATTTAAAGCTAGCCATAAATCTGTTGACCCTTGGTAAACCATGCCTTTGCTTTTTCTTTTTTTTTTTTCTTAATCTGTTTTGTGTTGAGAAAAAGAAGTAATTTTCCAACCATATGCCCCAAGCAAATCTACAGATCCTTTGCATTATGCTGGCCACTCTTTCTCCTGTTTCCCATTTGTTTTTATCTCCCAGAATTTTCTACAGTCTCTCCTGCTGTTCCTGAAATTTTCTCCCTCCCAGCCTCTTGCATAGGGAAAGCCAAAGATGGAAACGTGCTGGGTTTACTTGTCCCCCTCTAAGCAGGAAGAACAAACAAAATAAAGCACAGTCCCTACGTGTGCAGTATATCAAAGTCTTTCATCAGTGCACGTGATTCAGGCACTGCCCTTGACCCAGAGCTCTGCAGGAGGAGGCAGCCCCGGGGTGCTGCACTGCTCGCAGCAACTCAGGTTTTATTATGGGGCTGCTATTTTTCCCCTTTGGCAAATAGGGTTGATTTAGCAGGGGGGAAATTTTTCCCTAGCCTCTGATGGCTATATTTTGGAAAACTTCCCAATTTGGGACGGCCTGAGTCATTTTCAGCTTGTTTTCAGCTCCCATTGTTTTCCCATTAAGGTTTTAAGTAGCTCGTTTCCACGAATATAAGCCTGTGTCATCCCACTGGCTTCTCTGTTCCTTCGTGCCTTCCAGACTCTTGGCCACTTTCTGCACTTAGGACAAGAAAAGGCCTTTGGTAATCAGAGTTTGTAGAAATCTCTACATTCATTTACTGGTTTATTACAATGGAAAAGAGATGTTCATACTGTGCATGCATTAATATATTCTGATTAGCCTTGAACAGTGGTAGCAGGAGATAAGATAAGCTCTCAACGTCTTTCAGAAGTAAACAGTAAAGTGTTAAATTGGTTTAACAGCTTTTGGATGAGTTTAAATGAGGCGTCTTTTTTTTTAAATGACATATTTAGAAAAAAAATTAGCCCTTTGGTTCTTTAATGACACATTCACTTATATCACTTAATGTTGCATGCTTCTTTTTTTACAGGCTTTGCTGTGAAAGTGCTGGCACTGTTACAATCCAAAGGAAAGAACTAACTACTTCCTTAGCTATTCTGCTGATTAGCTGATTTTAGGAGTGCAGAGTTTCTTCACCAAACTCTCAGCTGGATATGGCATCAACTGCAGTCTTTTGTTCAGCTCCTCCAAGATTAGTGATAGTAATGAATTTGCGTGGTCTGGACCCAAGGAGTTTTTCTCTAACTATACCATTTCTGTACGGAAAATGGGTCTGATTAATATATGATGCCCCATCCACCATGTGTTTTCTCCACAGTTTTGAACCTTCTCTGTAGACAGCAGATAAAATGATTTTATCCATTTTGTCAACACCAAGCAGTTATCAGTCTGCATTCTGCCTAAATGTCCCATATACTCTGGGTCTGGGCAAGTAGTCCTGAGCTGCTGGGAAATCTACAGAGACATTTGACAATGTCAAAAAAGAAGGGTAGAGGTAGGACGTGGGTTTTGTTGTGGCTGTTCTCTTGGGAGGGTCCCAGACCTGGTAAGAAGAGGCTGGTGGGTGGCAGCTCTGGCACTGACTCTGCTCCTGGCAGGGCTGTGATCTTGGGAACAGGCACAGGGACATGCCACCCCTGGACTCTGGGTCCTACAGTGTGCAGTGAACAGAAGAAGCCCCCAAATCCCACAGACTAAGAAAGTTAGAAATGTTGTCCCCTCTATGAAGAAGTATTTGTTGGGTTCTGAGAACTGCCAAGGTTACAAAATCCAGATGTCCCTCAGGGAGTTATACAGTCTGAACAAATCTCTCCTCTATCATACTTTTAACAAGAAAGTATCAGTTGGTATTTTTAAGGAATACCGAGGATAGGAGAAAGTAATCCCTTTTTTATTTTTTATTTATTTGAGTGTTATAGATTTATAAAAAAGCAATTGGATAAATTGAATGAATAACTGTATCATCTATATTTTTCCCTGTCTTCTTTAAAATGTCAATAAGAAGATGGGAGTGTTTTCCATGCCTTTTAGGAGATTATTTCACGGAGATTTTGTACTGTTTCTTAGCTCAGACTTTCCTTTTTGTCATTTTTATTTTGCTCTCCTTAGCATCACATTTTTGTACACACAAAATAATTCTTTTCTGTCTGCCTGAACATAGTAACCATAACACTAGTCATTACTCAGTGAAGGTGTATATATTTAGTTCATCATCTTTTCTCATAAATCAATCTTTTCAACCCCAAAATCATTTTAGCTGCTCTTTGAATTGCCTGCAATTTGTTTTTTCCTGGTAATGAGGTGGCCCAGAACTGAATGCTGTATTCAAGGCAGGCTGCCACCAAAGTAATGGGAATCAGGATGATTTCCATTATCTGCTGTTTGACACAAACCTTCATGTGAATATGTTGCAAGAAAAGGTCTGTTCTTGCAAATGTAATAGTGCTGAAAACGCACACAATCTTTATGCTCTGCATTTAATGCTGGAGCTTCCAGGCATCTACATTTCCTGGATTATCTTATTTTTCAGTCCCTAAACTTTGCTCATTAAACAAAACAAAACAAACAAAAAACCAACCAACCAATCAAACAAACAAAAATCCCAAAACCAGAACAGGGGAATTTGGCCTTTTGATCCCAGTTCCAGATGTCAGTGTCCAGGTAGCTGAGGACTCTCATCAAAACTGTGTACTTTTGGTGCAGGTACAGCTGTAATTATTTTAGTAGCTTGATCCACTGTCCCCTCATTTGGAACCATCAGCTCTGCACTGTAGATGAGCTGAGAGGTTTTATTATTCATATGAAGGAATGAATACAGAAAGTAAGAATAAAAGCAGAAGCTGATTTTCTTAATGTTCCCTCCAGCTCTCCTGAGCTGATGACACCAGGCAGATGAGACATAGATCTCTCTATGTCCGTGCATGGTTTTAGCTACAGGGACTCGAGTAGCCAGGAGGGCTCCAGTGTCCCATCTCTGGTGCATCACAGGCACCAGAGGTCTTTGAGGTCCCCCCCAAAGAAGGTCCTGTTTGCAGCAGAACAACTCATGGAGAAAAACACCCATCTGCATTCAAACCTTTCCAGTGATGGGGGTCCCACCACAGTCCTTAACCAAGCAGTACACGATTACTGACTAAATAGTGAGAAATGAGTGTCTTCTGAGCTGACGACTGAAGACAGTGATAAGCTGCATGCCCCAGAAATGCATCACGTCCTTCTTTTGGCAGTGCTTGGCCAGCAGAGAATGCACTGGCTGAAAATTACTCTTCCTGGTACAAAAAGCAGTGCAGATTTTTCTGTAATTCAGGTTTACATAAAAGACAAAGGCCAAAATCAGGCATGTAGCAGGGGTGAATCTCTCCTGTGCTCTTCCCCCTCTCTAACACGGTGTTGTCACTGCTTGCCAGGTAAGGAAATGCTGTTGGATTGCAGTGAGGGGATGGTACTCACAGATCCAACACTTGTCTGGAAAGCTCAAGGTCTGGCTTTTCATTTCTGTACTGGCTTCTTTCTGGCCACACAGAGAAAGACACCACAGGGCTGGATCCTGCTCCAGGTCCTACCTGAAGGTACAGTTCCACATCAGCACTTCTGTACCAGTGGCCCTGGTTAGGAGTGCCAACGCCCAAGAGGTTATACCCTCTTTACTCCTTAAATCCTGCCCTGTGCAGTGCACACCTCCTTGGCTGCACTGGGACATCCAGACAAGGTAGTGAGCTGGTCTACAGGAGAAGATGGGCTCTGACTAGCTCTGCTGCTGAAGGACTCTGGGTGCAGTACCTTAGGGATAATCTCTCAGGGCTAATTCTCTGCCTGGAAACTGTTAGATAAATAATGTCCTGTTTTCTGTGATGTGTTCTCAGTGAGACTGAGATCAGCAGAGAGCTGAAGTTGCAACATGCAAATGAAAAGTGAGCTCAACATCACTGCCACATTCTGGACTTACCTTGGGCCCCTTCACAGAGGGAAGGTTGGACTGAGCCTGCTCCTGACACCTTTTAGGTCTCAGGCTGCCTTTTGCATTATCCAGAAGTCCTGTTCCTCCTTGTCCACCTGGAAATGCATCATTCAGCTCCTGAAATCCTTCCCTAGATCCAGCTCACTTCAGGTCACTCAGCTCAAGCCAAGCTCTCGGGTTGAAGCATTTACTGATCCATTTTTATGGTACAGCCGTCACATAAATACAGCACCAAGTTCTCCTTATGGCCATCTGGGGGCTTGGTAGCCAGTCTAATAGCCCTGTTATTTTGACGTTAAATAGAGCAGTAAGAGTAGAGCAAAAAACAAAAACCAAAGCCCAAACAAAACAAGGAACCTCCACTGTACACAGGATTTCTGAACATTGCTGCTCTCATCCACATTGCCAGTGCTACAACAGTCGCTGCCCATCCATCCCTGTTCCTCACATCAGTGATGGCATAGAGCAAAAATCAATATCAGGAAAGGAGGATCAATGCAAACAGAAATAGCAAGTTTTGTTTTAAAAGATTTTGGCAGAGGGGTTTTAAAAAATGATGCCATCTGTGGTATTTCTCTACATCGACAGCATATGCTGTGGATAATGCCAGTCCCACATCCATAACATCTGCTAATGCCGCTTTCCGAGCAGTGCAATCAATCCTGCCCAGCAGCCCCCGGGGTAGAAAAGTAAGCTCACAAACTGCGCCTGCCATCTGCATCCCACCTGAAGTCTGGCATCCTCCCCCAAAGCACCCAGTGAGGCCATTGCTCAAGGCATGGGGCACTGGGGCTCTGATCAGGGCAAGTCAGAGCAGGGTTACCCTGCAATGGTGCCAAACCCCACCATTTATTTTGAGCTTTTCAGCCTTGAATAAAACCAGCAGTTTCCCAGAAGCACCTTTGCACATCTGTCCCCAACTTGGGACAATGTGGCTTCTTTGCCATGGCAAACCCCACATGCCACCATGAGGATGGTCACCCAGGGACCCTGGCATGTCACAGGGCAGAGTTGGGCTGTTCAGCCGTCAGTCTCACCCATCATAAAATACCCATTTTCCTGGTAGAACATTTTGTTTGCATTACCTGGGTCTGCACCAGGAGTTCTGGGAGCACAGTACCTGCCACACTGCACATCAATCTCCACATTCCCAAACCCAGGATCTCCAAATACATTTATGTAATATTGCAATTATGGGTGATTCCTTTGAATTTGATGACAAAAGTCCTTGGACAGTAACAGAAAGGAGGTGGGATAGGAGCAGATGCATTTTCTCCTGGGACTGGCTGGTCTTGTAACCTTCAGTATGCAGCTCTTAAAGCATCCATAAGGATTTATGAAAGTAATGGGGATTAGGGTAAGTCAAATTAAAGAAAAAATTAACAAAGTACACATATTTGAAAAAAAAATCCTAATATATGGAGGAACTGACTTCCTTCTAGTCTCATTTAATATCCCTTTCTACAGAAATACTGGGCTGAGGTTTCTGGGGGAGGTTGAAACCATAAAGTCCTCAATTTGAATGGAACATTTCACCCAAATTAAAAGGAATGGCTTTTCCCCAGAGTCTGAATGTGTTTGACAAACAGCATAATTTTATAAAAAAGGGTTTAGATTCTTTAGACCTGAAAATAGGGAGTTCACTTTGACATCTATTTTTAGCTAGATTGTGAGCATTTATTGCCTCTTCTCCACGTACAGATAAAGCAAATGCTCCCCTCAGAGTTGTTTGCTTTCAATAGCGCAGAGCCAAGCAGTTGTTTCAATTAGAAGGTTTTCTATAGACAAGGACATTTCCCTAATACTTTTCCTGCATCAAAACTGAACAGAAAGGGAAACTTGCTGCAAAAATTGCTGAGGGTTATCCAAGACAACAAATACAGCACAAAATAAAGGGAAACCTGGCCAGTACCCGACCCAGAGCCTGAGCACCCCTGCTGTTCATCGGCACTGTCCTAAATGGAAACCTTTGTTCATCCAGCAAGAAATTCAGTGTTCATAATGTCACTGAGTCCCTCTGCCCATCTCTGGTAGCAGCATCACAGCAGCATTGGTAAGGCACAACCTTAACAGTCGTGTCACTGCACAAGCACCATTTTGGCACTTGCAGGAGTCTGGCTGGAAATACGGAGCAAAAAGAAGGGGAATGACACGGTGAATGTGGTTAGATAAAGTTTCATTTGTCAAAGAACAGTTGAGGAAAAAGGCTGATGTATTCCAGGCTGTTGTATAGTGCATTACAGAAGCAATCTATTTTTGTTCTGCTATTATGCCATGGAGAATTCATCTCTCTGCAACAGTAGAAGTGATAAAGGAAAAGATTGGCCCTTTTCCTGTAAATTGACTCTAGTACTTTGGGGTGGGTTGTACTTACTCTCTCTGCAGCTGAATGCAAGCCTGTGTATTTCCAAGGGAATAGTGGATGCCAAGGTGCTCTTGAAGATCAAGTGCAAAACTCAATGACCTGGGACAAGAGAAAAAGTCTTGAAAATAATCAGGCTGCGCTGACATCTGAACTGCAAAGTAAATCAAACACTTGAAGGTTTGAAAAGGTCAAAAGGCTTTGGGAAAGAAAAAATCACCTGCCAATGAGCTTTTTATTTTTTTTTTAAATATGAAGAAATATTTCCAGGAAGATGATACAAATTCAATGTCATTGTTTGGAACAAGAGAAGGCCAAAATTCTCCATATTAGAGGATGATTGAATCTTTAGGTGCTGGAGGACGTTATGCCTTTGATGACAGCCAAGAGAAGAGCAACTGATGCATTCCTTATCAGAGGCACTGCCTTGTGCATTGAGGGGCAGCTCTTTTTGGTTGTGCCTTGTAAGAATGGTCTTGAAATTAAAAAAAGCAAAAGCAAAAGCAAGTATTTTCATTCAACCTATTTGTGTAGTCACATCCAAATCCAGCCTAGAGCCACAAATCAAAAAAGAGGTTTGGAAAATGTAGGCTTTCCTCCCCTCTTTTCTGTCCTTGGCATGGTCCTCAGCCACAGGCATGGATCCCACTGTACTGCACAGTGACTCAGGGTGGCCAAGGGGCTTTAGCCTGAAAGATATGCATAGACGCCTCTGCTGTTGCCCAGCAGTTGCAAAATGCACACCCTGGACTTCAGGGAGGCATAAAGGACAGCTCTTTATCAAGAAATGCTAGGACAAGTTTGCTAGTCTCCTCCTGGGGCAGAGATGATGGGGTTTTGTTTTCTGTCAGTAAGCAGGAGAGTAAACCATCCTAGAGGTCTGAGCTTCTAATGTCCACTGAGACAGTCATTCCCAGCAGTGAGGGCCAGGAAGCACCATCTCTGAACCTGATGCTCTGGGGCTGCAGAGGATGAGGTGACCCCGGGAAGCTTTAACAGGAAAAAGCACAAAGTCATAGGGGGGGAAAAAGGAGTAAAAAATCTGAAGAAAGGAAACAGAAAATAGAAAGGGCAAATAGTACTAGAATAGAGCACAGGCTGGCTCTGTCCACGCTCTCTCGTGGGAAACAAGAGAGGGGACAGGGGATGAGCATTTGGGGGATGAATGTGATGGGGAGGGAGCTGAGGTTGCTCTTCTGGCTAAAGGGACCTGCCACGTGTGTCCCCTGGGAGCTGCTGAGCTGGCAGTGGCAGCCTTGTTTCACTGAACAAAGGAGGAAAATCAGGAAAAGCAGCCAAGGAAGGAGAGGCATGGAGGGAACAAGGCTCTGAAGCAATGAGCAGGGAGAGGACCCACCAGTCCCTGCCTGACCTCCACTCTTCCCTGAGGCACCCAGAAAAATCACCGCTCCAGTCACACAAGGGTTACAGTGATGTATCATGTGGGGAACAACCTCTGTGGAGAAGGATGGTGCTGTTTCTGTGATTTATGGTGAGATAAGGTGATTTATAATAATGAATAATGAATTCCTGCACATGCTAACTGGTGCACAAACCCCCAAGAGCAGAGCACTTGCTTCATCCCTGTCTCCCCACACATCCCTCTCCCAGCATTTCCCTGTCAGTGCCTTTGGTAATGCTTAATATTTATGCAGCACAGGGTTCCAGGAGAGCAACTGCACCAGGGCTGTGCAGCGCATGAGATGCCATGAGCCCTGCCTCCTGCCTCATGCGCCTCCATTGTCTTCTGCACTTGTTCCACAAGGCATGCAAGCACCCCAGCAGCCTCCCTCCTATCATTTTAATGATGTTTTTTATTTACTGGATGTTGGCAATGTGCTTGGTACTGCAGAGGGGTCAAAATGAGTGTGACACTGCTGCCATGACACTCAGCTGGACAGGGCATGGCAAGTGGGAGATACTTGGAAACACCAAGAGCCCTTTGATTCTTCCCACGGGATGTGAGGGCCCCAGGGATGGCACAGCCTTGAGTCCTGCTTAGTTGTTTTGGGGTCCCATTGTGATGGTGATGATGGTGATGGGCACAGCTCAGATGCAAGTACCACACCTTGAGACTGAAGAACAGGGAGAAACCTCACCAAAGAACTGCAGCCCACAGTCCCACATGGACTGGTTATTTATTGAGTGTTGATAATTCAATTCTTGTGTGAATTAAAGGGAAGAACAACCCAAAAAATGAAGGGTTTTGGAAGAGAGACAGGTTCTCACGTTCTGGCCTTTCTGCTAAGAGGTCAGGAGATGGTTTAAGTGAGAGCTGCTGGAGCCTGAGGCTGTTTCTTAAATCTCAGGGGATATTTTCAAATATTTTCCAGAGTTGACTGGGTTGTTGCATCCTGATTTGCATTGCAGACATTCACACTTCTGCTCCATGTTTTTCAGTTTTTGCTTGCAAACATTGTGTGGAATGAAATCAGGTGTTTTCAGCTGCACTAATTTTAATCTAATTTCAGACAGGTTGGTAAGGTAAGGTCAGCATTCTGTCAATGACAAATTTAATGAAAATGAAGGTCCAGACACCAAAATGTTATGGAACTGGATAAGGGTTTTTGATTGCTGTCATTACAATTGATAGTTCTATTCAGTCACTTGAAATTTTATTGATTTTTTTTTATCCCAAGCACTCCACCTTAAACTTATTTTTCATTTCTTTGAAATCAATACTATGGATCCTTTGACACAAGGCGTGCAGCATTCTGCCACAATATGTATTTCATGATGGAAGGAGCTGGGGTTTTTTTTCTCTGCTCACCTCTTTCATCACGAAAATAAACTGAAAATCTCGGTTGTTTATAAAAATACAAATCTGGGAGAAACTTCCTGCCCTTGATTCTCTGCACTAGATCACCTGTGCTGCTGTCTGCTGTGGAGATGTTTTTCCTGAAGCCCTGCTGCTGGTGGAAGGCACAGTTATGAATGTGTGATGAGGTTCACCTAAAAGCTTTGGTAAGTGGAAATTTTTTCTTCTGTCTGCTTGTTTTGTCTCTTTTGTCTTTTTTTTTTTCCCTCAGTTCTGCTTTCCTGAGCACAGGTGGAAAATCTTGCTTTGCAATTTCATCAGTAGAATGAAAAAACGCAGGTTCTGCATGGGCAGAGTGTCTAGGCTGGAGGTGCAGGTAACATCCCTCCTGTGAAGGCAGATGGACATGTGGGGTGATGAAGTGGTATCAGAGATCAGTCTCTGTGGAGCTGCCAGGTGAGATGGGTGGTACTGGGGATGGGTGAGGAGACTGGCCCACTGGAGACACCAGTTTGGGACTGTAGGGATCAACCTGCCTCCCCTCCCTTTTCTAAACCACACTTTGAATCCCATATCCAGCAGCCCTGACTGCCCTTTCCACACCCACCCAGTCACGCTGTACCAAGAGCACGGACAGGCTGCATCCCCTGAGCTCAGGTGGCTCAGAGACAGGAAAGTCTGTGGATTTGGGCAAAATGTGAGCAGCAGCAGGAGGTGCTTCCCTTCATTACCAGCCTTGAGTGGCTCTTTGTATTTCATGGACAAGGCACAGACATGCAGTTCTCAACTTTCCCATCACATCTATGTGCTATATTTTTCCTAGTAAATGCATAATTTTCAAAGTCTTATCCAGGCTTGCATAATGCCTACCACTTTCCTCTGTTAGGAAGCTCTAGGGAATAGAAAGAAGCAGATGATCCCTCTGGTCAGCTGAGGTCCTTAGAAACACCCTGTACTGTAGATCCAACCATCCTTCTTACTGATAAATAATTTAGTTCTGGGTGTTATGAATCCTTGGCTTTTTATGAGTATAAAAATTTATTACAAGTACAGAAAGTCTCACCTTTATCAATAATTAAAGTTGGTTACACACAACGACTTTGGTGAATGATCTGAAATTTAAGTGAAAAAAATGGAGTATTTGTCCCTCTTTTTCAGAAAAAAAAAAAAGAAAAAAGAGAGCTGAGGGAGTGATAACAATGTAAGAGCATATAGGAAGGGTGAGTGGACTACATCTTTCTTCTAAGTATCTCTCTGAGCTGATGGATTTGTGAGTACAGCCCTGTAATTTTGAGGTAAATGAATTCAATTCAGAGAGAAGAAAGAGAGGAGGAGGGAAGTCTGCCATCAGCATTCGTATAGGTGCAACAGGTATAAAAAACCAATATCCAGCATCCATATCTTATTACATCCACCACTAAACCAGAATGTTATTAGCAGTCATGGCACAACAGAGAACACGAGGGGAGATAAAGAAAGAAAAGAAATCAGGATTGATGTTCTCTTCCTGTATTTGTTATCTTACAGAAACCACCAGCAGAATACAAATCAACCCATCCCATGCAGAGGAGGGTGGGATTCTTCAAGACTCGTGTTTTACAGATGAAATAAATTCAGTCATTGGGGGATGAAGGGCTCTAAAAGTGTAAAGAAAACTTCACCTTTTGCATATCTTTTTCCTCCGGTCAAGAGAGTGGTGCTAAGGGAAATGCCAACAGTGGCCCAGCTAAGGATGGTCACAATTTTCCCCTTATCAGAAGAAATGCTCCGATAGATTTATTCTACTCCTTTCATGGCAATTCATTCCTGGAGATGAAAGTGAAATGACACTCAAGGAATTGTTACTCAATTGAAAAGAAATTAAAAAAGCCAAGAAAAAAAGAGATTTTGAAAGGTAAATGAGCTGAGTAGAGAAAAGTATGTGAGCAAAAGTGGAAAAAAAATGTGTTCTTCAAGTTTCAGCAGAGACTGACAGCCTGCTTCTTTCCAGTTTGCAGTTTTTTACTGAAAACACAAGTTCATATGTTTTACAGACCAAAGCAGCAATTGTTGCTCTATGAAGGAGTCTGTATTTTCCTGAAAATGTGAAAACACAGCAAGCATCAGGCTGGCAAAGTGATCCCACTTTCCTGCCATCATCTCTTGTTCTGCACTGGCTGCATTGCAGAGTTATTTCCCACATTATACCTCACTTTGGTAAGCAGGAGTGAGTTCACAGCTTTCTACAGACTGGACACAGTAGCAAGAGCTGAAATTGGACAGAAAAGCTACCTAATATATTCCCTTATTCATGTCTCTTGTAGATTAACACAGACATGTCAATCTACAACTTTTCAGGCTTCTGCCCTTTTCTGGAATATACTGATCTACAAGGTGGAGTCAAGAAATTGGTTGTTACAATAATATTTCTCATAAGCACACAGCTCTTACATTTCCATCACAGCAGTTTTGCCAAAGGTGGTTGGATTCTCGGGGTTCCGAATACATTGTGTCCAGAAAATCAAACCACATTCTAAATCAAAGGGCACTTTTCAGTTGGTGATGAAATTCTTAATTATGCCACACCAACTGCAGCACTTCTAGGGAGCAGCAAATTCTCTTACAAATTATGCACATACATCAAAACCACCCTCTGTTTCAGAGACAAATGCCCAATCAATCCGATCTATTTTGCCATCTACAGCAGACGCTGCATCAGGCTATTTCATAACTATAAATTTTAATATGTCTTTCTTCACTATAGTCAGTCAACTTGTGATTATCCAGACTCGGGGAGGGAGCTGAATTAACGCAAATAAAGTGAAGCACAGTCGAACAAAACTGATGTAAATCAGATTGTGGAAATAAATGTTTTATTTTCTATATTAATGTTAGCAAAAACTGGAGTCACAATGTAGAAAAAGGTCAATGACAGGAATAAAATTTATTTTTGGTGCCCCAGGCTTCATTTGCAACTGGATAATTTGCCCACACATAATTAAAAGTTGACAGTGGCTGTATTACAAGCTAGGAGAGGGATTCAAAAAAAAGGCAAAGTTGATTTTGTTTCAGTCTTTGCTAGGACTCTGTTCCTTGGTCCAAGTGATGAATTAAGACAGAGCTGGGATACAATTTACGGCTCTGTCCCCTGGGCAGGCTTTTCAGAGAAAGGAAAGCAGCGATGCAACAAGGGTAATCCTGCTCGCTTGGCAAAATGTAACCTGCTTCCAAAATATAGGGGGCAGGGCCACAGACAGGGGTTTAAATAAAATGAGCCTGTGAGAGAGAAATCTACAGCTAAGCTGAGGCTGCAGCCACTGCCCAGCCAGGTGGGGAGGATGGACCAAAACCAATGGATTCATCAGCAGAAATGGATCGGAGTGACCATCATAAAGCTCTTCTGGCACTATGACATGCACATACAGGAGAGGCAGATAATGGTTTGAGAAATTCTGTACATTCAATAATCATCCCTTTCTGTACATTCAATAATCTTCCTTACAGGGATTTGATTTCCTATTACATCATTCTGAATCGTATTAGAGATAGCACACAGAATAAAGATTGGGCTCTCTCATTCTTTTATGCCTCTGAACCCAGATGGAATGCTAGAAAACAATAAAGCTCCTTTCCGTTTTTTTTTTTTCCTTTCCTCTTTACTTAAAGGAAAAGGTGCTTAATAGTAATTTTAAGATTAAGAAAGAAAATGGGTATTTAAAAAAGAAACATATTCCTCTTGGGTCACCCTAAAAAGCTGCTTTATTATTGCCTAGAACCAATGGAAATAAAGCCAGCATGTCATCAAATCCTGAATACAGCATTAGATCTAATTGAATCTTTTGCATCTATTTTTAATGAGCAGCTTGTTTGTTTAATGTGATGGCTACATAATTATGAGTATGAGTTTGTTCTCTACTTGGGACATATTGGTTCTAATGCAATGATATTTAATTACTACCTCTCAAGGAATTATAAGAAACAAGCTGCCAAGCTTGAAAATGCAGTGAATTATTCCTTGTTCATTGGACTGAAGAGCCCATACCCCACTACATGTGAGGTGTCCCTGAAGGGACTGAGCCTTTCATCTCAAGTTTCTCCATCAGCATTTAGCACTGGAGCTCTGTACTGAAACCAGCCCAAAACCAACATATGCTGATGCATTACTGGGTGAGACTTGCCATAAAATGAATTAAAATCCTCATATTAAATGTGCAATAGCTTAGTACAGCAATAGTGAGTGACAGCAATGAGGATACAATCCAGCTGTTGAGACAGAAACAAGAGTACACATTGGGAATGCACATCTGTTTTCAAAGAAACAGCATCATCTGTTTTCCTTGCAGATATGTGACCCTATTTCTGTCTACTCCAGAGTCCAGAAATGGCTTTAAAAAGCCACCAAGATTCCTGCTGGGATCTGTCTGTCCCAATTTCTGTCCCCCAGGCCTAGGACTCAACATGCTGATCCTGCCACATGTCACTGCTCAGCATCTCCTCCGCTCTGCTCCAGCAACTGGTTGTTGCTGAGGGAGGTGGCAGGAGTGGAAGTGAGGGAATTATTGCTGGTAATAACATCCACCACAGATCTGGCCTTCTTGCCACTCTTTGTTTTAACCAAACCTGTGCCGTATGAAGGGATCAATCACTTGTAAACTCCCCCAGTGCTCAAGTTGAAGAGTGGCTCCCAAAGACCCTTTGCTGGCTCATGGTGGTGGGTTTTGTCTCTTACCACTTCAATCACAGCTGCCTGTTCCACAATAACATTAATAAAACTACTTAAAGATGCAAATAAAAAATCTTTACCTTCCATCCAACTCCACCTCAGAGGAAACAGCCTACACCTCTTGACTTGTTCTTTTAAACTACTATCAGTATTTATATTTTCACTAAAAATGGTTTTTCCCATATTTCTGGGGAAGGGCTGCATGCTGTGCCTTTACCCTTCCAGCCAGCCCTGAGCCATCATTGCTCCACGCAGCAGGGCTGAACGCAGGTCATTTCTCAGCCCGCGAATTTGCCATTCTCTCTCTTTATGCCATTACTCTTCCCTTCGGTGTAAGCCTCCCTCACATGTGACCCCATCAATAACGTGAGCTGAGCACAGAGCTGCCTTCAAAAAAATAGCTGTGGGTCCTCACTGCCAGTCTTTAGCCAGCCCTTGCTTAAACAGAATGACTGTCTGGGGGCTGGTGGCCAGAATGCCTAGTTTTCCATAACAATGTGTCCTGCCTACTCCATTCCTGGGATGCAGCAGTGGCAAAAGTTAATTGGAGAGTGATTGGGGAATATCATCACACCACTGACATGAATAACTGCAGAATTGCCATTATTTCCAGCAGAGTTACAGTGCAGTCCCCAGAAATAACTGTACAATTGACTTAGATAAACCCTGTTATTGTTCTTCAAATATTTTCTAGATAACAGGAGCCATCATTGTGAGGGATTTCAGAGGCATGCGTTAACAAAATTAAGGATTTAGGGTTGAGCCAAAGTCAGAAAGCCCATTGACATTACCAAATCAGACCTTGCTACTTTATTCACTTGAGAAAAAACCCAGGTAACTCCTGCAACATTTTTCCCCACAGGAGGTAAGAAGGATTTAGCCTGTGAAACACCACTGGACATTCACAGCTTCAGCTTTCTTATAGACTATGCAAAAATGGTAACTCAAGGGACATCTGGAGCAGCAGCTCTGCCTCTTTGGATAGGAGAACTAGTAGATCCCTCCAAACTGGGAAAAATCTATATGGACTAGGGATGCAAGTGTCTGGAGAAAAACAGGCCTGACAAAAGCCACCTTTATAATTTCCATGATTTGTTCCAGCTTAGAACACCACTGCAAAGGATTTTTTTTTTCAAGTTGCACATTTTGTCCTTCCAACTGGAAGAAAGGCAGAGAACAGGAGGAGGAGAAGGGACAGCATGGACTAAAACACCAGTTTGGGCTGGCAGTGAAATATCACACTCAAATGCCTGAATAACCCACAGTGAAGAGAAGATTAGACAAATGAACAATAAAACTGACTGTTCCATCTTGTCCTCAATGGATGGAAAAGTAATGAAAATCTCATGAAAGATAAATGGTAAAATTAGTTTAAAAAGGATTTAATGAAAGTAAAAGAGGATGAGTGCTCATTCCAGGCTGCTGATTTATATTTTTTGTATTTTAGTCTTCATAACCAAGTTCTGTCTCGTTAGTCATTAGAAGTTTAATACCGGGTTACACGTTCACTCAAAATCCAAGTACTTTGAAAGAGCACAATGCTGCATTTTGAAAGATTAGCAAGGGTGTCCTTGGCTGGGTCCTTGCATATTAAAAAGTGAAGTTCAAACCTGGATTTTTGTTGGGGATGGGGAATATTTAAAACCATCACTCCTTTTTTTTTTTTCCCATTGAACTTAGTATAATGCAAAATTATACCAAACTTGCAACAAAAAGAGTAAAGGTTTACAAAGAATTAGCTAGAAAATAAGTGGCTCTTGTGAAGATGAAACATGCTCCAAAATTAGCTGAGGGAGGTTTTTTTTTAATTCTGTGTTCTTTATCTTTCAGTGGCTTGCAGATTTTAGAAAGAATGAGCTAATTTTTCCCACTTCTTCTCCTCAATATTTTCCCATGATATAAATAATACATAACAATGATAATACTGGTTTTATTTGGACAAAGTGGAATTCATCTTGATGTCAGAGCTGGGTTGGAGGATGAAGGTTATACACCATGATGAAACCCTTATGTTAAACAGCGAGGACCACAAAGAAGCAAACTCATCCTTGGCTAGGTATGCTGGAGGAACATCCAAAAAGTGATGCATAGGGATGTGCGAAGTTTAGATGGGGGAAAAAAAAGCAAAAGTCCTTTATAAAAGAGGAGGCACAATACAAAACACAGCCCCAGGCTGCCCACACTGCTTTGCCAGTGACTCAGCACCAAAACTGAGCATCTCCTAGACTCAACCAGATAGCACAGTTCCTCTGACTCATCCCCGACATAACAGCAAGGCTGCCAAAATGCAAGTGGGGTGTTGTGACAAAGGTGCTACACACCAGTGATGGGGGTGAGACCAACTCGCCCACTCCCTCTGGGAAAGGACAGTGACTTTAGGTGGCCACCGCTGATCTGGGCTGAACACAGACCTGAGAGTGAGTGGGTCGTCATCTCTGCAGGGGCACAGGCAAGATCGGGCAGCTGTAATGGCCAGCCAGGTGCTAATTAACTAATAGTAATACGGCAATAATTAGTAGAAATTGGCTAATTAGGTAATAAGCAATTTAGAGCACTGAAGCCCCTGTCAGCTTCCTGGCTGCAGTGAGAGGGTATGAATCCAGATGTCTGTAGTTTGACAGCAGTGTCCTTGATCTATTTAGTTGTATAAGTAAGTAAACAAATAAAATTCACAAGTGTGCTTTCCTTCAGAAATGAGTGGGAATTTTCCACAGTCAGACAAGGAGCAACCCTCTACTCAAAGCTTCTTCCCATGCATATCTCCAGGACTCCTGTGTAACACAGGATCCTGCTTCAGTCTTTGCTTGTATCTCTGAATCTCTGCAGCCATAAAGCAGCTGCTAGTGCTAAGTGACTTTCTGCACCAGCGGTGCTCTCGTGAGCAGCACTGATTTTTCTTTCCTTAGCAACTGAAGATGCAGGGTCTGCCTGCAGTCAATTGATTTTGATGGGGATCGCATCCACCGGCACAGGGAGGAATTGGATGCACCTCGAGCGTCTCAGTCTCTGAATGAACAATTGTACAAACAGCAAGAACTCAAAGGCAACACACTCCGGACTCTCGCAGGTAGCAGTAACAGTCCATCACCTGCAGGAAATGACTGTGTTACAGTAAATCCTCCCGCTCAGTGGAGTGAAACTATCCTGTTCCCGGCCTCTTCCAAGTCAAAGCAACTCATTACTTTTTGAAACTCAGCTGGGCTTCAGTTTCCCATGGGAACATGTTACATGGTAACTTCGCAGTCCGTGACCAAAATGAGTGAATGCTACCTTGGCAAAATGACTGCTTTTAGATGTTATTTCCCCTGGTGCCCGCTCCCTGTTCTGAACTCTTATTCAGATACATCAGTATTTATAAATCACAAGCTGCTTTTGCTGGATGTGTATTTCCATAGTGGCTTGACCTTGCAACCAAGACCTCAGTCCCATTCCCAAAAAACAGTCCCACCACCACATCCCATACAATGAAGGTAACCTGTGTCCTGTGACAGTCATGTTGTGCTGTGAAGGGGTTGCCCAGGCACAGTCACATCCCAGCTGACCAACAGATATGCAGAACTTGACCACGACTCTCATACTGCCCTGTGATGGGTTTCTGGATACCTTTGATCCTAAAAACACAGTGCTTGCAACCAGAAGACTCTCATATATCACAAGTAGGGCAGCTAGTTGTGTTCCCTCTTCTCCATCCCCTACAAACACTGGGTTTTCTTCCCTGGTGCAGGAGAAGGAAAATATTACCCACCACAGCAAAAGCCAGACAGATAAACACAGGCACTGCTCAGGCCCTGGTGAGTAGGGCACATCTCTCTCCAGAGAATAATCTCCCAGCGATCGACACATAACACTGAAAGACAAATGAGAATGAAAAAGCCTCTCAAATTTAATAGCCTCCATGAATTACACTGCCTTTCGTCTACATGGACTGTCACTCTTTCCATTAAAGAGTCACTGACATCAGTAATCCATTTTAAGATTTATAGATGTGGAGATTTATAGACTTACTGTTCTTATCTGCCTTTTTTCACCCATGCATCTCCATGGCCCCCAAAAGGTGGGATTCTATCCAAAAGGTGTGCCTGCCCTGCATCTGAAAATACGAACTTGTGATGGGATGGCAGGGTTCTGAATTGGATGCCAACAAAAGTAATAATGCTGATAAGGATAGCAAGGATGATAACATGGAGTAGAGGAGGTGAGAACAACGACAAGGACAAGAAAGGATAAAAGATGAGCATGAGAAATAAGAGAGGGATAATCCAGATTTTAATTTATTTTTCACAATTCTCACTCTACAAATCCCATAATTTCTTGAAAGAAAGAAAGAAAATAATTAGGTTAATTTTCCTCTTTAGTAACTTTTTTTACTGAAGAGATTTAGAAAAAAAAAACAAAAAACTTTCATCCTTGAAGTATATTCACATCCCACTTTTGCATCCAGGAAGGCCACTTTACTATGCTCACAGTAAAGAATATGCTCAGGTGGGTGTATGCTGACATTACAAAGTCTCTTCAAACAGCTAGAGGAATTTTAGTACAAATGAGCCTCAAGCTACCTGCTTTGCATATTTTTATCTGATTCTAGTGCAGTTGCACAGTTTGTTCTGATAGTAATTGAGTGTGGATTAATACCTCCAGTACAAAAGAATTTGAGTATGTTTGTGCTGCCTGAAACTACTCTGTTTGCATGTGCAACTCGATACTGGGTAAAATTGCAAATACTTACGTGACTTAGAAATGAAGGTACTGTTCAAAAGCTTCTAATTCACTGTGAGTCTGTTTTTGGGATCTGTGTGTGAGAAAGAGATCTACTTATCCTCACTCCATTATTCTGCACATTACTCTGACAGCAGGTAACGTTTGAGGGAACATTGAAAGGAAGCATTACACTAAATTCCTTAGGTAACCTTAAAAATCTCTCTTCTTTTTAAGTACCGCTTCATATATTTGTATGTGCTTGCTCGTAAGGAGAACTAGGACAAATCTTTTTCTGAGTTTTGTTGCTGTGTTGAAGAAAGCTGCAATATTTGGTGAACTACCAAGGAAAATGCTTTGGTACAAAGGTCTATGGTGTAAATGAATAGAAGTCTGCAGGCAACACTATCCATGTCTATCAAAAATAAGGCTCTCTTCCCAAATTCAAATTTACTTAAAGAACAGTGAACTGTGGGGACTGTGTGTAATGCATTCGAATTAGCTTTCACTTAATCATAGTCATTACCACAGGCTATCGTCATATTGGAAGCTGTGTCTGTGCTGATCCTTTACACCATGCATATGTGACAGCTGCCAAAGTAATTATCAGCACAAATTTCACTTTCTATTTGTATTTTCCAGTTCCATACAGAGAGAAACTAGTGGTGGATTAATTTTACTGTGCTCTTGAGGAAAGGCAGTGCTAGGGTTCATTTTACACTGATCGCTCTCAAGCTCTTCAGCAGACAGGGCTATGACCCATGAGTCCAAGAGCTGGCTCTCTGTGCTCTTATGTGTTACACAGGAAGGAAACCATAAGGCCAAAGTTGTCAAGAGTCTCCTCCTTGAACAAATAGTTTTCTAAATAAGTGCCCTGGGCTCATTGCCTTTAATAAGTGCCCTGGGCTCATTGCCTTTAATAATCCTTTGACTGCATGTCATTAATATGCATGTATTTGTCTTCCAACAACATTATTCCCTTGCAAAACAGTTCCTATATTGAGTCTTCTATGCACATAACCTTCTGCATGGCACAACAGCTATTTGAGAAGTAAAATTCAACAGGGCAGAGGTCTAACTGATGGGAGTTTAGTGCACTTACACTGCTCTTGACCCATTTTTAAGGTGACATCAAACAGAGGTCACTTCATGGAGCAGCAGCATTGTGGAGACCTTGTGCACAGTGCTCAGCTGCAGCCAAATTCTTCCTGTCTGGGAGGTGTATTACTGTATTTTAAGCACCAAGAGCATGTTTACACTGTTCTGTGTGCTAAGAAAATGGGAAACAGAATTGAACTTGCCCACCTTTCCAACTCTCCAGCAGCAGGAGGAGGGCTGTCTGTTGGCCTCCTCATCCTCCACCTGAAGACAGCCGTTTGAAAGTGCATAACCTGGCACTTAGGCAAGCTTTCCAAAACCATGAATATACTAGTTTGACAAATAGCCTCTCTTCTTCCCCATCTCCCTTGATCCAAATGCTCAAATCCCTATGTAGGGCCATTTGTGCCATTTGTGAGGGTGAGGAAGGCTCATTGGAGGCAGCAGGCTCTGTGCCCGTGTAAGAACTTGCAGAAGAGCATGTAGGATCTGTTACTAAATACACCCACAAACAAAGCAGATGATTGAAAATGCCATTCTGCAACCTCCTGGCAGCAGATGCCATGCTGACAGGGAGCAACATGGCATCAGAGGCAGAGCCCAAAACTCTTTTTTTACACACACATCCCCCCTACTTTAGGTAGTGATTTAGAGATCACAAAAAGCACTTGACAGTTTAATATTTAAACAACTTGTTTCATGTTTAGACCATCATGTTAATGATCTGTGTGTCACAACAATAATCAAGTGGGATAGAAGCTTGCTTGCAATTAGCCCCTTATCCTGTCACACTCTACAGCATATCAGGCCCATGGCTTCTAATTTTAGATAAATGCTTGCTTTAAAATCTAATTTACATTCTGTTTTCAAAAAAAAAATCCACAAATACTTGTGTTCCCAGGGGTCTGTATAAAAAGTCTCCTGACTGACAGGAGATTAATCTGTGACAGCTCCCAGTGAAGAGCTGGTCCCTTCCCTCCTCCTTGGCCATTCAGCTTTTCTGCTCCTCATTCCTCCTGTGATGCTCAGATGGCTGCAGTCCTCTAACTACTGTCCCAAGAGGAAAACATTTCATTTCTGGGTGCCATGATAAGCAAGACAGCTGCTGTGCCCCTTATGGCTTCCATCCATGCACCACAGAGTATCCTACAAATGTTGAAGGAGGAGACTTATTCCAAAAATTTGGGTGCCTATCAGGGAAAACAGAGGCAAAGCCACAAAATTATATATCCAGGATGCATTTGAACTATTCAAGTGGTGAGAAAATAACCTGGCTGGTCTTGCTGCTGCTCCACAGCCATTATGCAAAATCAGACTTAAGCCTCTTGCAATAAAATCCCCTCCTCTTGCCTCTTTATTCTTGATCTTGAATAATCTGCATTGTGCTGAGAGTAATCCCAGCCAGAGGCCTGTTGTGCTGGAGATTGTGCTTACAAAACCCAGACCAAAGTCCTACAGAGCTTTAAACCTCACTTTAATTTTGGTGCAAATTATGTAAAACAAAGCGTTTGCAGCACTGTTCAACAAGCTGGGGAATTTCACTGGGAATTTGTGTTATGTTGAAAGATGGAGATAGACTTCTTTTCTTTCTTTAAATAAAACAGGAACCTCATCACCAATAACAGCTTTTACCAACAGTTACCTGCATCATTTTTAAAACAGTAAAGAGTTTTTGACTGATTGTCCTGTGTATATCAAGTCTCAGCTGTGCTGTGGTGGAGCCCTGAGTAACAATATCCACAGCAACACGCCGCCTGTGCCTCTTCAACATCTTTATTAATGATGTACAACCGAGCCCCTGCTGCTCGCTGGCGCTTACCACCAGATTTATGGCTAACTTCCAGGGCCTTTCCCAGTGCTCTTAATTTATTATAACAACAGTGTTCATACATGAGCATCTCGTGTTAGGGAGACAGCAGCATGTCTGGTAGCATTACAGCAGATGAGATCTATTAAAGTCCTAAAGTTCAGGTAGAAGTCCCAGGGAAGCAAGGATCTTCCAGATAACAAGCTGCAAAGTTGCTTTTTCAGCCTTTATAAAGTGGGAAGTGGCTTTTTTAGCCTTCTCAAAGTGTTTATCACAGTTGTAAAAGAGCAGTTTGCATCTGGCCACTGACTCTTGCAAGGTGTCCCCAGGAGGGTGGCTGCAAAACTGCTGAAGTTTGAGCTAAGCCCTTTCATCTCCCACTAAGTCATTGCAATTCAGCTCTCAGAGGGTAATCTCTTTTTCCCTTTTTTCAGCATGACTTGATTGTATCTAAACCTCCCCAAACTTCCACCTCAGCTCCAGCTTCCTGTTAAATTTATCTATTTTCCCTTGCTATATTTATCACTTTTGTCCCAATCTGTATTAAAGGGCTTGTGGGTTCCAAGAGTGATGTTCTGAGGGGATCAGGGACCTTCTCCACTCCAGAAATTATGCAAATGGTTATGTGATGGTTCAAGGCTGTCTTGGGCACAGTGATCAGAAAATTATAGTTTTTTGTTCTTGGAGAAGTAAGGAGAGGGGTCAGGTTGGACTTGATAGTCTTAAAGGTCTTTTCCAACCTAAATGATTATATGATTCTATGAAAACCTGACTGCAGAGCAAAGTCTGGCCTCTGCAGCTGTCAGAGCTTCTGCATGGCCTGATCTCACTATAGACCTTAAAGGGATAAAATAGGAGCAGTTTCCTCCTCTGCTGTCATCCCTGCCTGATGTGCCACCCTGGACACTTTGTAAGACTCCAAGGTCTCCCAGAGAAGAGTTTCCCACCTCTCCCTGGGAGGGCTGCAGGTAGCAAGCAGCCACCTCTCAGAGCCAACCCTGGTGAAGGAAAGCCCTCAGCCAGTGAAGTCTGGCAGCCTTGTTCTTCACATCAGTGCACCTGAAGAACTGTCAGCTAACATGACTTGTAGGTAAATTGCTCTGTCAGATGAGACCTCTGGGCTGATTCCCTCAAGCAGTGTGTCAGAGATGCTGCCTGTGTGGTCAGAGATGCTGCCATCCTCCCCTACCCTCATTACACCCTGTGTTATCCTTCTCCAGTCAAAGTACATATACAAGATTATCTCAATCCTCCCTCATCCCACCTGGATCAGTCTCGGGCAGTCCTAGCTCTGCTCTGACTTACCCTGGACTTGCAGGATGGCAGGGACACAAAACCAGCCAGGGAAGCTCGATCATGGGCAAGGCAACAACAGCCAAGGCCCTGCAGAGTTTATCTGTAATTACATTTTCCAGCTACATCCAGAAAAAAAAGTCATACACATTTTAATACAGTCTAGTAACAATCACTCCATGAACCTGAACTATTTAGTAGGAAATTATCATTTCCAGTAATATTTTTAGCTATTCTAAATGAACTTCTTTATTAGCAATATTTTATTAGATTTGACAAGATGATAACAAAAGGCTATAGAAAAGTATTCAGCTTTATTACAATCTATATTTACCTTTTCCATAAACAGAAATATGGACTCACCACTCCTCATAATTGAATGGCAATACTTCCTATGTGAATATTCAAACCTTATAGTCCAGCCCTTTCAAGACAAATCCTTCATTTTACTTTATGTCCTACTCCACTCTTCTGTGGTTTTCCCCATCATTAAGGCACCTTTCCTCCCTGAGTACTACTGGATGTGCAACAGTAAAATACAAAGCAAAATCTACTGATCAAGACCGTTTGAAAGATGTCAACATATTTTGTTCTTTAACTATATATCCAAATCATCTCCAAAATATTGTAGTCTTCTCTTGGAGCTGATAAGCCATTTGAAATGCATTATTCTGGTGACAGACATGCTGGCATTTGCTATAAGCATTTTTATGATTCAGTAGTTTGCAGAGAGACTAGAAAACTAAGTAGCAGATTTACAGTATAACAAAATAAAAGCAGAGATCTCATCTGCCTGATGAACGACTAAAGCAGCTTTCATCTCCAGATTTTCAGATAGTTTGCCTGAAGGTGGAGAACTTATTGTTTAGAATGTGATAATGGTACCCTCAGGCTACAATCACATGGCATCTGCTGAAGACTGCACACATGCAGGGGGTAGAGAGATTCTTAACTGTGGGGCAGTTTCCATCTAAGCAAGACATGTAAGTGCAATAAATTTGAAAAATAAAGGAGACCCAAGCTAAAGAGATGTGTTGTAGGTCTGTATATTGGCCCCAGCAGCTGTGCCTGGCTGGCTTCTCTTTGGTAAAGGTGCCAGAGCAGATGAGGGGCTTTTCAGAGATATTCAAGGGCAACTGCAGCTGAAAGGCCATTAGATACATAGAATTTGGCATCACCAGGCAGGCAGATAGAGTATTCCTGTCTGTCTTATTCCTCAGCAAACAGATATTAGATAATGCCAAGCAATTCTTGGCCAAGCAATGTGGTTGAGACTAATGGGGAGCTCTGGTCTCTTGACTTCCAGTCTCCACCTCTGAGCAGAGGTCACACCAGCTATTTTCACCCACACATTTGAAAAGGGCACAACCCCTGATAGCATGAGGGACTGTCTCTTGGCACCAAGGGCCACACTCAGCCCAGCTTCCACTAAGGCTTAACCAGGATGTTTTGAGCTAAAATGCCCTAGATGGTGAGAGAGTGATGGAAAATTCATACCATCCCAGGACCCTCTTATTCTGCCTCTCCATCACCTCTAATCTTTCATTTTCCTCTGTTGGGGCTTAAAATCATAGGCTCATCGAATGGTTAAGGTTGGAAAAAACCTTTAAGATCATCAAGTCCAACCAGTTTCCTCTGTACCCTATAAAAAGCCCACAAATGCCAGTTCCTCCCCACAAAGCAAATGGCCATGAGGACATGAGGCACTGTCAGATCTGGACTACCTACTAAGTCTTTCAAGGTCAGTAGGAATACTGGACAAAACCAGCAATTGCATTTTCTATGCACAGACTTTTTGGTGCTTTCCATACAATTTTTAAACCATGAGTAATGTCAGCTTTCAGAGATTTGTCCTATATCTGAACCTTGCTCACAGTCACCCACTTGCTTAGCTGTGAACATGATTTTAACAAAGCCATTTCAACCTCTTAGTTAATTTGTTTCTGAGGCCTTTCTCTTCCAGAGTGTGTAATTAAACTAAAAGAGCCTAGAAAAGCCCCTTACGGTAAATAATTTACAAGTTCCTCCCTGGGGACATTTTTTAATTATAACTCCACTGGTCAGATCTTACTGAATACTCTGAGATAGCACTCCCTGCTGAGATCCTGAAATATAATTAACTTATTTCTTTGGTAATGGTATTTTTTCTTAGTCTATCTATTTCTTATGCAGGACAGGCAGATTTGTTTATAAACAAAGTGGAGATTGATAGACGCTTTGTCATGAGAATAGCAATAACTGCACTCGCTGCACCAGACGGGGGCACGTCCATTTGAGGAAAGATGATACTGTTTTGAAGCAATTTTTATAAATCCTACCCTGACAATCCAGCATGGAGAGATACAAGAGAGCAACCAGACAGCCCCGATTCCTCTCTGTCTTGGCAGCCTGCCTTGCTCCCTGAGTGCCACTTCATGCATAGCAAACGTAAATAATCCAGATGCACCCACCACCCCCCTAACCCTTGTGCTTCAGGAGCGCTGCTGTATACTATCAAACTGACAGTGATTTCATGTTATGTGGCAAAAAGGAAAACCCTGAGCGACAGCAGCAAGGCTGGGGATGTCAAAGGAAAACTGTCACATTTATTTAGCTCCGTGATTTCTCAAGACAATATACATAAATATTATTTTACTATGCTTACCAGCCAAATGGTAAGAGCTATCTGCATCAGCCCGGGTCCTGCAGCTCACCCAGCCTGGGTGATGAGTCTGTAATGATCAACTCTGGACTCGGGAGAGGCTGGCAAGAAACAAAGCACCAGCTCTTGTTCTGGTGATACGGTACATTAAATAGTCTCCCCATCCTTTCCCACTACAGCTGTAGCCGACAGGGCAGTCTGGAGTGAAGCAGGAAATAATGGCTTCATGATGTATTGAAAAGTGACCTGAGATATAAGAAGTTTGCACACTCATTGCCCCAAGTCCTGAAAACCTTCAAAGCTCACTTGCTTTTTCGATACCAATTAGTTCCAGCAACTCCAGTGAACCCACAAGAACAAAGCTTGGTGCCCATCTGCAGCTGTGCTGGATAAAGGACTGTATTTTGCATCCCAACTCTTGCTTTTTACTCCCCCACTCCTATTTTGTACCATCACGCAACAAAAATCAAGTCCTTGTCTCTCTCTAAGCCCTTTGTTTCTATACAGCTGTTAGTGCTGGCTCTGAAGCTTCTTCCCCATATCCTGGCCTTTCTGTACACAGTTGTTCACCTTGTATCATCCTTAATAAAATACCTACAAGCCAAGTAGCCCTCTTTGTAATGAATAAATCAAAGCTCAGACAGCAAGATCAAAAGCTAGTCCAAAGGGCTACAAAGCACTAGACTTAATATATGCATCTAAAACATCCGTCAGATGTGGGATCCAGGTTTCTGCTGTGCCAGGCACTGGCTTCAGCATGGCTTTGTTGATGTCGATGGCAGGCCAGGCCATATGGCCCAGCACTGAGCCTAATGTGGTAGGTGAACTCAAACAGCCTTGAGACAAACCTGAAACAGGTCAGCCACATGCAAAACCTGCCCCATCCTTTTGTTTTGTTGTTCTCTATAATGCCAACAGAAATTCAGAGGGATTAATATACTGCCAGGACAGCGGCTCTAGGGAGAAAAAAAGGTCCAATTTTTTCATCATATTTATCCCATAAAGTTTGGAATGGTAAGACACTGTCTCCCTTCTGTAAGGCAGCACATCTGGGAGCACTCAGAGCTGAAAGTAGCTGAAGGATACTCCAATGCACACCCCAGCACTGATACTGCCACTTCAGTTTTTGCTTGCACAACTCTTTGTGCATCCATGAACACACCTTTCATTTGGTGGAGTGAAACTGCCTGATAAGGACTGGATGGAAGCCCAAGTCTGCCCACCATAATTTTACTAAGCAGCCCATACTGCAGGCTGCTACCAGCTGTCCTGCTCAGCTTGCACAGTCCTGTACACACTGGTGGGATCCTCAGCAGGCCAACACTGAAGGGATCTTCAGCCAGATGGACCTTGCTTAACACAAGATGGAGAAGCACCAGGGAGAGCACAGGCCGGAGACCTCAGTTGCTAAGCTTATGTTCACCCCAGCAAGAGGGTTTAATTAATTACTGCATTAGCAAAATGGAAATAAAACTGAATACAAGCACTCTGATGAAAAGGTTTCCATGTGCCATGCACATGGTTTCGTTCACAAAAACAGTTATTGTTTAGAAAGTCTTAAGGTCATTCCACTCTGCAGCTGGTCCTTGAGATTTCATAGATTTTTTAATGACACAGAGTAGTTTAGTGGAAATATATGCACTGATTTATTGACTGAAGGAAGAGTTAAACATGCTCAGAAAAGGTGAAATTGTACTGAGGAAGGAACACAAAATTCTGACAGTTTGATTGATCCTGATTGGAAATATTGTGCCCTATTGCTATGAGGACAGTGTGCAGAGGAAACTCATTACCTTCTTCTTGATTTCCATGATGGTCTGGAGAACCAGAGAGTAACCAAACTTCCACCCATAAAATTTATTCAGTCCATAAAACCTGCTCTCTGCAGTTCTTACCATCTTTTTATCACTTAACATAGCACCCAAACTTCATACAGTATTTTGAGATATTATGAATGGACTGTGTACAGAATTAGAGAACTTAAAAGTAATTTTGACTATCATTTTACCAAAAAAAGAGCTGTTTCACTCCAGATGGAGAACTCAGTGAGCACATTTTAGACTACATTACAATATTTTATTCAGTTAAAGGAAAGAACCATAATGGACATAATTTTTTTTAACAGATATTCCCTTTATTTTAAGACAACTGCAAGTAGCCAAGTAAACAGCCAAAATTACTTTATACACCAAAATTACTTTATACACCAAAATTAATTAAGGCTTTTTTCCAATCATCATTTTCTCAGCTTACTCTAGGACTTATCTGGCAATTTCTTGTTTTGCTCATGGATGCACACAGTATTTAAGTCCTAAGAACTGTTACCTTAACAAGTATCTAATTCCAGAATGGATCAAGAACTGTCATTAGGAGACACTTCACTTTAAAACTGGAATAATAAAACTGTTAAGTATCAAGAAGCTTGTATCTCAAAATACTTTGAGAAGAAATGGTCCTTACTGTAATAAACAGTCACACATTCCTGTTTCTATTGATTCTAGAATAAGAATTCACACCAGACATTTGCTAATTAGAAGCAAATCAAAGCAATCCTCACCATTATTATCCTGTTTGGATTTTTTTCCCCAATAGTGTATTTTATTGTTCCCAAAGTCATATCTGACAATTAAAACCCCCATGATTGATGAATCTGATGTCCTTGGTTGGTTGCTCTGAAGGTGGGTTGGTATCAAGACACTTTCAGCAGTCTTCATAAAGGATTTCATCTATTGGAACATCATTTTCTGTCACAGGCACTGATTCACAAATCTGTTCTCTAAAAGCCAAGGCAATTGTATAAGGCTTTCCACGGGGATGTTTCATACATCTCTGAAGATAGGTATCATAATATCCTTTCCCTCTTCCCAATCTGTTGCCTTTTTTGTCAAACCCAAGGCCTGGCATGAAGATAAGGTCAAGACCTCCTGTAGGAAAAATGAAATAAACATTAGTGGATGCCCTGTGGATTTCCTGATGGCTTCGCTACAACCACATAACTTCAGACATTTGCAAAAACGCAAGCTTTGTGTTTTGCAAAATGCTTCCCTCTCTTTGATCAGATGAAAAATTACTTTGAATACTAAACCTGTAAATTTACATTTTCATCTTATCAATTCCATATTAGATCAGCTGTAAAATAATTAGATCTTGAAAAGCTAGAAGAAAAAAACCCCTACATTTTACCAAATCCATTTTATCATTTTAACCCCACACTTCCAAATAATAATGATCATGATTCTAAATCCAGGCAGAGACTGAACTCAGAGAAATTAAATGCAAGAGGAATCAGAAAATCAAATCAACTTCAACATCAGACACAGAAGTAGAAAAGGAAAAAAGGATGAAAAGAAAGGCGTGCAAGAGAGAGAGAAGACATATTCTTGACATCATTGTAAGATGTCATGAACCTTCTCTTAACCTCCCAAATCCAAAGAGCCTTGAATTCAATATATTCTGAAAGTGGGTATTTGCCCTCTTATATCAAGATGAAGGTTGAAAGCTTGTCTCTTCGTGATGTCAGGTTCCTTTTCCCCCAGAGGACTTTATTCTTTGGCCTTCAGCAATTTTCACTGTTGTTCCAGCAACATTCTGTTTGCCTGCCCTCAACACCCCTTCTTCCAGAGGGTTGTAGGGGCTCCCTGAGACTCTTGTGAGATTGGACTTGACTGGAACTCAAAATCAGTTAAGAAATTGGAATAAACTGTATGAGCTGCTCATCACCTTGGTTTATTTATACCCTAGGAATGGACATGGATCAGCACCACGCCAGGGAGCCCCAGTTTACAATCAGCTGCACACTCACTCCTGGAGTTGATTCACAGCACTGCCAGGCAGGCAAAGGAAACCAGCTGCCACACTGAGTGACCACCAGGCACGGAGGCTGCCAGCATGCAGATCTCCATCATTTATGCAAGGCTTGCACATTCAGTGTGAGAAGTCTTGCAAGGACATCCTCTAAACAAATGAGCTTGGCCAGCCCAGTGCTGACCGCTGAACCCGGGAACATCCCACTTACTCATTTCACAATGCAACAAAAGTCTTTTCTTTCTTTCTGCTGAAGCAGACAGACACTTAAGGAGAGAAGGGCAGGGAGTGGAAAGCCAGCACAGACTAAAAGACAGCTGACACGAGTCTGGAAAGAAAGCAAATATTGTGTCTCAGTCCACTGCTTCTGCCTTCTTACAGGAACAGTACTTAGCCTTGAGCAGCTTTTCTGTGACCAGCTTCTGCTCCTTCACCAGGGTTAGGACCTGTCAAGGATTTTTCTGCTTTTTCTATGTCCAAACCTACTCTTTCTGCCATTTTGGACTGAGCTGCTCTCACTAGATCTAGTGGAGGAATGATGCCCACCATTCAAGGAGATGTGTGGGAGCATGTAGTGAAAAAGCCAGAGCTAAGCAATTTTTCAGTTGCCAGGGAATCCCATCTGAGATCATGTATCAACCCCAAACTCAACCTGGAAGAGCATGTTAACAGTTCCCATAAGACCAACTCCTTTGCACACACTTGCCAGGCTTCTGAAGATTTCCTTCCATTCTTCATTGTTCAGAGAACAGTTACTGACATGAACACTCATCCATCATGACCTGATGACTTAATTAGAACATTGATATAAAATATTCAAGGCAACACAGTGTGAAATGCTTAGAGAACATCAGTCTTGCAAATCCAGCATCATACAGTCAAGAAACAAGGAGGTCAAGGGAGTAAGAGGAGGGAATTAGTTAAAGGGCAGACCACAGAAGAATAATGGTTGAAATAAAGAGGAGTCTGAGTGTTTTACCACACTGCAGTCAACTTCTGACTCATAGGACAGTGAAATGAGTGAAATACCAAACGGCAAACAAAGCAAAAAAGAAGCCCGAAGGCAGAAGTATGGCCTCCCCTGAAAAGGGATGCCATTTTCATTGTATCCTCATGTACATCATGTTGGACGTACCACATCACATCTCCTCAGTTTGCAAGTAAAAAATTTCCATATGCCAATTGTCAGGCCTATGGACCAGGACCTAGAAACCAGATGATATCTTCCCATTAGCAAGATCAGTAACAGACTTTCCAGGTCAAATCCCCCCAAAGTTAATCTTCCTGCTCCTACGCTTACTTATCCTCTCCAGAATGTGCCTCATATCAGCCTTGCATAGGTATTCAGGTGGCCCAGAAATCAGTAAGTACCAAACACTAAGGATGCACAGAATGAAACACGTTCTGCCTTACATTCTGTTTTATCTGTTTTCACTCCAGGTGCCTCTCATGACAAAAAGCAGGAAACGTTTGCAGTCACTGCTGCTGGCAGGAAGAACAGACACAGAGGGCAAACCTGCAGAGTAAAAAAGTGCCATTTCTCCTTACATTTGTGTTACAGACAGGAAGAAGACAAGTCAGAGGAAACACTAAGGAAACAGGGAAATGGCAAAAACAGTGAAGAGAAGAAACACATTTTCTGTGGAGTTTAACTGATAGTACCAGACAGCCTCGAGCGAATTTAGATGCATTAAAGCACTGTGCGTTCTTCGGGGTTCTCTGGAGAAACAGAGACTCTTTTAATGAGTCGGCTCCTCTCCAATCATGGGGTTTTTATGCTGAAGAACTCCAACAAGCTTGCAAAATACTGCAAATCTCAGTATAAAAAATTATGCTGTAAATACTGTAATAGTCACCCTTATGTTTTTCTATTGGAGCACTGCAATAATGACTGCTTTGCTCTGACTCACAACATGCTGTTGGACATCCATGCAACTCAAACTGCACAAGATTTAACTAAAATGCCAAGCAGGAATTTTTGGTAGAAAAATGACACTGCTAACCCTGCCAGGAGCCCTTTTCCAGCTCAAGCAGCATTAACCACAAATCCTACACTGGATTTAGAATGAATGGCAGAGAGCTGCATGGAGTAAATTCTTCCAGGCCACATAACTTTGGGAGCAACAAAACCTTTTGTGGTGGCTGTGGCAGTGTGGAGGAAGAGCTGTCACAGGAAGAGAGGTGACACACAGATGAGACCAAGATTGCAGACACATAAGATTGTTATCAGCAATGAGGGTACATCAACAGGATGGCTGATAAGAGAACCTTGTTCCTCTTGGCATAGGGTCCTCATGCTCCCAAGCTCTTCCAGCCCTGGAGAACTACTGGCTGACACTCAGGATGCCCTGCAGGCTTGCTCTGTCCTTACATTCAACTCCCCTTGCTCCCACAGACTGCTGTGTGAAATGGCATCCTTGTCCCTGAGAACACAGAGCAGGTACTTGGGCATCAAACACTGCACCAGGTTTTAGTGCCTCATAAAACATGTTAAGGGAAGTCTCACACTCCCAACCTATGTCTGGCCCTCTCCTCATAATGTCCAGTCTCCCACGTATCTCTAGTCATTAGCTGGTGGTTCTTGGATCCCCAAAGGTCCACATGCCAAGAGCCCAGAAAAGCAGATCCACAGTCAAGAGGGTTTTGCTATAAGTAATCTGTGTTTCTCCTGGAAAACTTGCAAATTGCCAAAAGCTGAAAAACACTGTCTCAAGCAACAACGTTTTGCTCAGCTTCTGTGTAGAGAATATCTATGCTTCTTACACACTTTAAGATAGTAGGTATACTTGTAAGGTTAGTAATTATGATGACAGTTACCTAATACTCTCTGTATCTATGACATAAACTCTTGTGGCTACAGGTCCTTCAACTGTGGAGCTCCATGTGTGAAACAATATACCCTGACTTATCTATCAATGTGGGCATACAGCCATGCTGACACGGCCACACAGGCTTCATTTATACTGCTAAATGCAGCAGAGCCAGAAAACAAATTGATTTACAGGATCACAGGTGGTCAATACTTTAATTGTCAGCACACTGTCTGGCAGTGCCAGCCCAGGTGACATCCATGACTGTTCCAGGGGACATAATTGCCAGGGGCAGTAAAGACAGAAGGGTACAGGTCTGCCTCCTTCAACATTGTACAGTTCTCCCACACCAACAAACATCCTTTTACTCCTTCAGACACAGACACAGATTTTCCTGCCACATGCCAGAATATGCAGTGCAAATCCTCAAATTGATGCTACAAAACACTGCTGTGATGGTCTGCCATACAGTCTGATAGTACTAAAACACTACAAACTGCAGAAGAGATTAAAACAAAACAGTATTGCCTTAGGGCCACAGGGTATCATGTGAGATCAAAAAAGAAGATAGGCCAAGCTCTGTGTAGTGTGGACACGACTCATCCACACCACTTAGCCCTGTGTTATTTAGCAGTTTAGATGCAGTCACAGCCTCCAAACCTGTCATATGGGTGTAACACGCACTCTATTTGCACTGCCTTGCTTACATACCTTATGTCACAGAGAAGTGAAATGACTTGCCCAAGGACTCAGGAAACATGTGGCAAAACTACACACAAGAGGCAGGTGTGCAAACTGCACGTCCCTTGACTGAATCAGCAGACCAAAACATCAGCATCCCCTCTCGCTGTTTTAAATAGGAATACACAGTTTCATTTCCTCTAGGCAGCCACAGTGAACCTCCTCAGTTTGGCAGTGCATTTCTCATTACCTTTCCTGATGATATCAAGTTTGATTTGTTCCCCAGGGAAGGATTTTCTCCTTGCACCTCATTACCTCTCTTCTCCTTAATCTGATGTTCCTATTTGAAATGCCAGTCGGCATTTTCAGAAGTGTTCTTGACAATGGTTAATTATAGAAGAGTCTGTCAAACCGCACAGATACAGGTCATGTAAAGACTGCTGGGGACTTGTTCTGCCCTCTGAAGGAGCAGCCAGCATGGCCTCTCTCCTCCCAGGTTTGAAGGGGTTCCACCAGCCCACTGCCACCTGCGGTGTGGGGTCACTCATCTCCCCTTGCACAGCTTGACAGTCCTAATGGAAGATGAAACTGAAATACTCTGTCATCCCAACTTCTCATCCCTTGCTGCCACTTGCTTTGTGGTCAAAGCAGAGTGCCTGGGACCCATCAAAGTGGGAGCTGGGACCCTTTGATTCTCTCCTCAAAAGCACTGGAAGAGGATGAGGCAGAGGCCAAACTGCAGCAACTCCTGTGTGCCTGTAAAGAATGGCAATGTGCTCATAAAAACCATGTTCACAGCACAGATGCTGTCTGAGCTCAAGCCTACAAGAGGTCAACAGTGATCAGCTCTGTGTGCCACGGCTGCTGCTCCTCACAGCATCAAGGATGGCTGAATCCTCCCAGCCTGGTACCTCAAGCAAGAATGAGCTTTTCAGTGGTTAGTTTTGTTCCATGCACAGCTCGCTCTGCTGTGGTTGTCAGAGCCTTGCCCTGCATTCTTTGGATGTAAATGGTTCCATAAGGTGCAGGACCAGAACAACCAGGACAAGAATAGTTTTCTGTTTAAAGAAAATTAGTATTCCTGTTGCTACACACACCCTAACAATGTCAGATCAGTCTGTGCACAACCTCTGTGGATCTGAAAAATATTTGAGAGCTGCTCATTTACAAAGAATGAGGCTTACTTTGGTCCTTTTTTGATATAGCAAAGACCACAATGGATTAAAAAAACAAACACTTTTCCAGGAAAAAGTTACTTTTCAGAATGGAAAGGGTGCAGTAACCATCTGCTGTCTCCCTATCTGCTACCCCAGTTGAGAGAAAAAAAGTAACTCAATCACTTGATCCTAATATCTAAGTATTAGTCTTGGTGACATCCTGGGTATGAGCCAATGAATTTGAATAACTCAGAAAGTTCCAATTAATGACAGAATCATTACTGTAACTTTAATTACTGTGAGCAGGAGCATAGTTAGGCCTTTTGGATAGGTGCTTGCTTTCAACACATACTCTATAGGGCACAGATCATAATCTTGTTCTCTGTTTACACAGTACCTAACACTGTGATCTGGATTAATCACCAGATCCAGGTGAAAGCAACTCCACAAAAGTAAATATTTCACTTATGTGGCAGCAAAACAAAACCTTTCCCCTTTATGGCTTCTCCCTAGAATGCCCTGGGCGCCCCCAGCACCACCACTGAGGTTGCTAACACTATTTCCTTCTAGATAAAAAGTTTTCTGCCCTTTGGAAAAAACCTCCCCTTGGTTTCGAGCACAGCATCTCTGCTCTTACACATCTTTTGGTATAAGGTCAAAAAGGGAAATGCCAGATCTGTTTGCTACAGGCCTAGTCCAGACCACACCGAGGCACGTGGTTCCTGAAGGGCTGGGATTGCTTCCAGAGGAAACAAGTTCTTATCCCCACAGAGCCCTAGAGAAGGCAGATGCTGTTATATCCCCAATCAAATGAGCAAGGATACAAAAACATTACCTTTTGCTGCAACTGATAAACATTTGAAAAAAAGTCATTCATCCAAAACCAGTGATGTGCACATCCAGTAACACAAAGAACTACAGACATAAACAGCATTTACCCCAGCTAGTTTGCTAAAATTCAAACACAATCCCTTAAAAAGAAAGAAAACTCTTAACCTATAACTCTTACTTGCTTACATGATATAGTATCAAAAGTTCAGTGCAAAGACTCATCTCCTTGGAAACCCAAGTTAGACCATGAAGGATCAGATCCTCAGCTGCTCTAAATCAGCACTGCACCCTGGCTCCCCTCTGCACCAGCCTTGGGAACTACATGAAAAATATCCCAAGTTACTGATAGGAGTTTGAGAAAAGTCAATTGTCTACAAATCCTACAGTGTTGGCTGTTCACAAAGAGCTCTCCTCTAGTGCTCACTGTAGCCTCATCATGATCCCAAACAGTTACCTCACAGGACTAAAAGTTGTGTTTCATATTAGATTGAAAAACCAGCTCATTTCAAACCACCGTCAGTAGCTTTTCCTCCAGTTGTTTCTCCTGTGTGAACACCTTTAATTATGCAGTACCACATCACTTCAGTGGGACTTGCTGTTTTCTAACTATTCATAGACATCTGCTGCTCACTTTCACTCAGCACACATTAGCCAGGCACAGGAATCAAAAATCAAAGCATCACATCCAAATCTCACATCCATGGTCTCCTGCTATAGCACACACTCTGAGGCCCTCGAGGCCTCAGCTCCTCCAGGGAGAAATGCTGTTAACACCAGGAATTTCCATTTATTTCCATTCTTACTTGCATATGGGAATTGCGGGCACTAGGAAGGTTTTGCCTCCTTTTGTCTTTTGAAGAACATTTTGTCCACATCCATGCACACCCATAACCCACCTTTTTCATCCACACAGATGTCAAGCATACTATCTCCTCTGCAGTCCTGGTGCCTCAGGTAATTGGTCCACTAGCATGACAGAGAGAGCTTCTGTTATTACTTCAATAAAATATTTTGCAGAAAATAGAACCATCAGCAGAATCTACAAACAAGCACTGAGCAACTCAGCATTTATCTGTCTACTCATCCATGTCAGTGCCTTGTGTCAGCATGAAACATTGGTCTTCACAGTTCATACTTGCCCTGCTGAACTACAGTATAATAAAATATTTATACTTCTCCCTGAGAAGCTACATGATAGCCATCAGTCATACTGGTTTAAAACAACCGAGTGGCAGCCACTCACCCATTATTAAACCTGAAAAACACACTAATAAAGCCGCTTGATCAGCTCCAGTGCTGCTTGAGCTGCGCTTAAGCAAACACCCTCATATTTTGAATTCATTTAACCCAAAATCTTGTGAATTTAGTGCCAATGCAACTGAAAGGTTAAGTGCACCGCACAGCATCAGCTGTAGTTCGTCAGCCCTGCTCAAACAAACCTGTCTTGCTCCACAGATGAATATGCTCTCATGTGTCATCAGAGAAGATACTGTATAAGGCTAAGACCTGTGTTTCTAGCTGGTTTCACAGTGTGGAAAGGCTGTGAGAGGCTACATCCATCACACTCATTTCCCCTGAGGTTTAAGTTACAGTAAGATGAGGTCTGGAGCCTCATTTTCAGAATTCACCAAATATCTGCCTAAAAGAAAATTTGAAAAGTGCTTTTCTATTTCACTATTATTCATCAAGTCTGCGTAAGCCCTGTAAATAAACCATGATCACTCAGTGTCACCTATAAAAATGTCTGGTCTTGCAAATTCGGAGTAAAGTTAAAAATAGCTTAGGACTGCTCAGTTATCAGTCTGTGAAAAATAACTTACCTGCTCCTGATATTCAGATATGTGAGCACAGTCTGATTGGGAAAACATGAGCAACTAAAAATGTTTGGTTCCAAAGCTTGCACCTGGGTTCTCCTATGATTTTAAACCACAGGAATACCCTTAAACAACATATACCAAGGAGCAATTCCAAACAGAGGTCAAATGGCATTTGAGCTACTTTACAGAGCATCAACATATCTTGTTTAATCAGTAAATGCTGACTGCAAATCTGTTTCTTTAGAGAAACTCACAAGGCATTGATGCTTGAACTGTTTCTGTGGGAATACTGCTGCAGTCTAAAACACATGAATCTTTGGGTATCTTTACATGTTCTTATGTGAAATTCTTTAAGATCTTGTCAGCTACACTTCTCATAGTATTTATCTGAGCACTAATTTAAATACTCCCACTGGATACACGTGCATGTGCACTACTTCATTTCTTCACTGTTTTGCATGCTTCTGTCTGGGCATTTTTAAGTCAAAATATTACAGAAGTGAATCATTCGGGGGTTTTTCAATACTTCATGCATCACTATCAATATTTCCAACACCCTTTGACTCACTCAGCAGACAGCCTATCATAAAATACACAGAATTGCTTGTGAAACTGTGATAAACAGGTAAGACATTAACTTCTAAGTCAGTGCATAAACCTGTCCTGTAAGGAGTGACACCATTTGATGTGAACATGAGGCATTCTTTCAGGCAGGGTTTATTGAACATGCAGAGTCAGCTAGTTTGGAGGTGATGGCACCTTCACTGTTACTGTCGTATACGTTAACAACACAACAGCTGAGGAATCCTGCTTCTTCCACCACAAGATTTTATCGTTTTAAGCTTGCACAGTTTAAAAAGCCTAAGTCTCCCTTGAATCCTACACCTCCCTCACTCCAACCCCTGATTTTTGGAGAAACTAGGCTGGAGCACTTGTTCTCCTGTGTGTGAGTAGAATGCCTGGATGAGATTTTAATTATAGGGAAAAAGCCGAAATGATACCAATGCTCCATAGTAAATGTATGGAATACTGACACCTGCCGGCAAAGGGCCTCATGTAACTCCTGGACAGGAATTTGCCCTCATTCACACCCCAAAAACTCATTGCCATCTCACATGCAAAACAACCAGCACAAGTAGGAACTAAGTTCAGTACGTTGCCAAACATGAAGCCCAAGAGTTATTCTTACACTGTGAAACAGCAGCATGAGACTCCTGCTCCCTGAAAGCCAATGGCTCTTGGCCAGTCCAAGGAACTTCCCACCATACAGGGGGAATGACAGCGTATTTTGAATCTCAGCAAAGACAGCAGGGATTAACTGTGCCAGAAAGACAAATCTTTTGTAGCTGGAAAAGTGCTGACCTGATTTAATAGCCCGCTAAGCTGGCAGAACACCAATCCTAGGAAAAAGAAAGAAAAAAAAGTTGCAATTTTGTACCAGATTCATGAGCTGAATCTGCTCAGCAGAGAGTACCAGAGATGGCACCAAGGCTGAGAAGATGAGGGGAGCACAGAGTTGGGCACAAGAAAAAGGCAGCAGGACTGTCCTTTCTGGCACCAGCCAGCTGTGAGCAGGGCTCAGCTGTGTCACCAAACCACATCTTCAATCCACATTCCCTACAGAGCAGCAAAAAGCTTCCTCTCCTGTTCTCCAGATCATGTGCACAAAGACAATGAAATGAGCCTGGTACCGGCTCTTCCTTTTCAAAAACGAGAATAAAGGGAGACAGAAATGTCTTTTTGGATTAATTACCGCAGCCAGAGAAACTTGCACACTGGCATTCCCCCTCTATGAGCTGTTGTACAGACTCCTGCCACACTCCAGAAACGAATCTCACCTCCTATCTGCCTTTCAAAGAGACTCCTGTCTCTAGGAAACAGTATGAAGAAAATGACAGTGCTACTGTTCACACTCACTGGAGCAAAATTAGCCCTCTCTGACAAAAAAACCTCGAGAGTCACTTGTAGTGAATTCAAGGCCCTTGCTCATGTTGCTTTCACTTCTCTTCAAACTTTACTGATTGCAGCAGAATTAACCTTTTTAGTTGTTTTGCTAAGTTTTCTGCTAGAAGGCAAATACAGATGCGACACTTAAGATGATTACATGGAAAAGCACTCTGGCACAGGTGGTATTAAAATTAAACCACATGGTGTTCATGGTTTAGTCTGCATGAAGGAAATACAGGACACAAGGACACCAAAAAGCATTATACAAAGTGATGCCACATAAGCACGTGAACTTTTGCATTTCAAAGTATTTTTTCAAAAGCCTTCAAAAAAAGAGTCTCTTTGTAATCATGCTGTACTTGTTTCTGAAGAGAAGCACTGGGGAAAACTCAGCTAAAAGCGTCTGCCTTCACCTAGTAAATTGAGTGATGATTATTAAGCTGTTTCAGAGAGTTCTGGAAGCTGGTGCAGACATCAAGGGGAAGGGCTGAGACCAGATCCAGGGGAGAGTAATCCCAGCACTGGGATGGAGTCCCCCAACTTTCAGCTGAAGGCTGGGATGCAGAAAAACCCTGAGGGAAACTTGCTATGACCTGAAATGTTTTATTACCAAGCAAGCATTCTCCTAGCTCTACCTGCTAAGGAACAAGCTAGATGGAATAATATAAAACTATTTTATGGATCTTTAATACTGGAACAGACATTTTTGTAATGATGCATCATTGTGGGGTATCTGTGTGGAAACCAGCAAGAAATCAGCCCAATGATCTGAAGTAAAAGACATTGTTATGTATATACTGGAAGAATTAACATCTCCAGTGCCACTACATGTATTTCACAGTATTTCTTTACCTGGGCATAAAATTTTCTCTCAGGCATCTCTTTTTCCAAAATAACATCAGAGATTGTAAAGGTTGAAAGAGCAATGGCTGGAACTCCTACACATCTAGAAAAGCTTCCATATAAGAATAAGAAAACAGATAAAGTTTGATAGAAAAAAATACAATAGATATACTACAGGTGTAACTAAACAATGAATAATAAAAAGAAAGTAAATCAAACATCCTTATTTAGTTCTCATCAGGGAAGAGTGAAGTATCACTTGAACTGAAAGCAGCAAATTTAAAATAAATACAAGGAACATAGTATTTCACACATCGCAGGAACATAATATAATATTAACATAATAAGGAACAGAATATTACACATTACAACTAACTAACCAGTACAACTCACAGCTGTCATAAGGCAGCAGAGCCGAGGGCTTAATACAAATAAAATTAGATGCTTAGAGGAACACTTTAAATGCCTGCTGGAAAGAGAAACCAGAACCTGTTTTCAAGGGGATTGAGCTGGGGACTGCCTCTGCAGAGGTAGGAAGAAATTTCAGTTATTCCTACACAGGTCCAAGTTGTCAGACTTCCTGACTCCTGTAAAGCACGAGATGCTGTACTGAATGTCCAGTGCTCTGATTCTGCAATGTGAGGGGAAGCATCCTCTCTCCAAAAGAAGATTCATCACCAGAATGTTAATGCCTCACTTGCACTGAATTTGTTCTCCTTATGCACATCAAAATACTATGGCTCATTGTCTCCAAACAGAAGTTCATTCCAAACTTTAAATCATTTCATTAAAAAATAAATTACATTAGGAGCTAAGCCTTGATTTTCAATTTTGTTTTGTGCCATGCTCTCAGGTTTTCTTTTTTTACGACCAGTGTAAAAAGATTTTAAATTATAATCTATCCCTTGACATATTTTGTACTGTAAGTTTTAATCAATTCTCCCAGAGGAAAAGAAAATCTAATAGTACCTTCAATCACTTTACAATCTTGTTTGGGGTATTTGTTTTTTTATTTTTTCCTAAGCAGTTATATTTAACATCTCTGCTTTTCATGTACCCATATTTCACTTACACCAGATACATTCCAATCTGCATAGAGCTCATTTAAATATTCAGTTACCCCTGAACATTATTTACTATATTTTTTTTTCAGAATGATTAGCATCATTTTGTATGGTCCCATTATGGCTTCATGGACAGCTACACAACATTTAATGCAGCTGAAGAAGCATAATAGACCTTTCTTGTGCTTCAAGCCACAGCATTTTCTCCTCACAGTGTTTTTTATTTCTAAACTCTAATGTGCCTCATATTTCAAAACCCTCTCACTTCTCGTGCATTCTTTTGAGGGAGGAGGGGGCAACTCATTATCTTTTTTTTACATCCCTATTCCTCTTAAAACTGGATTGCCACCACTTCAGTCACACTTCTGAAGAACTGTGCTAAAATTTGGAATAACTAAGAATACTAATGGCATCACAAGGCCATCAGTCCTGGCAGCAAATGCAGAGCCTTTGAATGTATGAATAAATACCAGGAGTTTAAAGACAGGTGAAAAAGAGATTCTGCAGACAAAAATGTTTCTGCAGGGCAAATCCCAGCGGCAAAGTTTCAAATAGGGTTAATGGTCACTCAGGAATAATTTTAAAGTAGTTGAGTTTGTTTGGAACTGTAGGCTAGAGGTAGCCAGCATTTTCCTTGCAAAAGGATCACATTTCCCAGCATAAACAGTCCCTATGAACTAAACACAACCATGCAGGTAAGCTGTCCCTGTCGGTTTCTGCTACCAGCATGTTGTTATAATTTATGCTACAGTAAGTTTCAAAGTCTTCTGGAAGTTGAAAGGGCAGAAAGATAAAACTACCCTAACTTTAAATGCCAACACTCAAAAGGTTATGTGAAAATGAAGCTGTAAGAAGTTGCTGCTAGATATATGTTAGTATTCCTCACTTTGTTTCAAATTTGGATCTTTCCTTACTATTAGTAATAAATATACTGTTAGTTACAGCACAGATTATCTAATTAATACTTCATAATTATCTTGAAGGCAGAACACAATACTGTGATCACTGGGCTACCAAAGTTTCCCGTGCTGAAAATGCCAGAAGTCTCCAAATTAAATTACAAAATACAACTTCAGTTCTTAATCTATTCCTTTGTGAGAGCAAAAATACATTATGCTGAGAGTTGTAGCATATTATTTAGCATTCCCCATATATAAGTTGCTATATTGTCAACTGCTGACATTTTTCAGCTTAGGTATTTATGTCAAACTGAGGTGGGGTCAGGTGGGGTTATACTTGTTTTATTTCTGCCAAAATGGTTCACTGATTTCCAAGAATAAAGCTGGCAAAAAACAACGATGGGGAAAGCTCTGTTGCTCCATGCCTTGCGGCAAGAACTTGAAATCTTGCTCTTAGTACCCTCTGCGATGATGATGGGCTTTAGCCCCATTCAGATCCATTGGATGCGGGTTTATGCAATATTGTTAATGTTTGAAAACCTGCATTTGCACAGGCTTAGGAAAGACATATCAGGTGAGTTCTGGGGCTCTCTGAAGATGGTCCCTCTCTGCACCACTGTTGGAGTCACAGCTGCACAGGTGGCCCCACAACTCTCTCTAGGAGTCAGTGCCACAGGAGATGTTCCCCCCATCCTGCTACCTATTCCCACCCCACAAATGTTGCACTGATAGGGCCACATGGTAAACTGGATCCACTCATCTGGGTTAAAAAATTCCCAACAAAAACAGGGGAGGGGAAAGGAGGAAAATATCTTTCATCACAGGAGCAAGCTGATGCAGCTTACCACAGAGAGGCAGGAGTAGCATGTAAACACAAGGAGGGAAAATTCATTAAGTCAGAATGGAAGCAAAGACAGAGCACTGGGAGCTGCACGCTCAGCTCCCCTTGCCTGCCTGCTCCCAGCTGTGAGGACTCCAAAGGACTTTCATTTTGGTGGCTTCTCCTAGTCCCGCGACTGCGGCAAGACTGGGAACTGAAACATGGAAGGAAACGATGACTGAAGTTTCACTGAGACTTTTTTGGCACAACATCCATTTACACAACACCTCATCACCATCTTCCCACCAGCCCTTTAGTTGCATTAGTCCAAACCTGTGTGGTGTGGTGGCCCTGTTTGAGAGAAGAAGAGACTTCTACTGGTGCTGGGTTACTTCTAACCAAGACTTGTTTCCCAGTATAGCTCCCAGTGTGGCTGCAGGGCCATCTGTGCTGGCACAGGAGAGGAGGGGTGCGGACCAAGAGATAGAGAAAGAGCAGCAGCTTATTTAATAATGTACTGCCCAAAAGAAACACTCACAAAACTATGTATTTTGTACTGTTTCGTATAAAAAGTACTATTAAACAGAGAAGTTTTTCTAAGCCAATGAAAAAGAGAAAGAAGTCAGCACAGTGGGGAAGGAAATGAGTAAATTAGGATGGGGAATCTTGTATGTCTGGAGCAGACAAGTGAAAAAGGACAAAGCACATGATCTCCTCCCTTTTGGCAGAGACAAGCTATTTATGTTGGCCCCACTGCTCCTGAAATGAGAGGTTGGGACTGAGAGCAGGAGGCAGTGGGGAACATGGCGAGAAAGGCCAAAGAAGGAAACTTGGAGAAGCAGATTGAGAAAAGCCAGCAGGCAAAGAGCAGAAAGATGGAAAGGGACATTATAGTAGCAGAGAAATTAAAGTTTAGGAAAGGAGGTCTAGTCCAAGGTGGAGACAAGTCCGGGAAATGATTGTTTTGGAGGAAACAGAAGAAACCATAATGTTGGAAAAACAAGCAAAAGAGTCTGTGCTCACTGGGTGCAGCTCCTCTGCACAACTCAGACTAGAACCAGGATCCCAAGCCTCTGCTGCTTCTCCATCAACAAATACCACTTAGTACTGTTAAATCACTGAACATAGAAATGTTCATAGATCTCCAACTCCATCCTGATGTTTGAATAATGCACAGAAAGAGGCCTGCAGGTCTAACCTGAGCTGAGAGAAAGCAAATGACTGAGCAGATACTCATTAGCAACATTCATTAACAGCAAGCAGCGTTCATTTCTGCATCACTGAAAGAGCCCAGACCATTGTATCTGGGTTCATCTATGAATGAGTTCAGATCCAATGGACAAGGACTATGTAATAAGGTACTTTGAAGCCAGGGCAGAATTGACAAGAGATTAAGAGGCTGAATTAAGTTTGTACACATAATCCCATTTCTCGCATTTCTTAGAAAAGCATGTCCCAATCCATTAGAGTAAGCAGATTCAGAGCTGCAGTTTCTAATAACACCTCATTTTTTGGCCAAGGAAAATATCTAGGCCAAACCCCTTCTCTCCATCACCCAGTGAATGTTCTAAAAATTGACTGTAATTTATTGTACACCTCCAACTGCTAGTCAGCAGTTCAGTTCATTTATGAACATTTAAGCATAATATTTGCTCAGGTCCAAGCCTTTCAGCTGAGATCCCTCAGTCCAAAGTTGGCTACCTGCCTTCCCTTCAAATAAGTCATCTCCAAAAATTTTACCATACGGACATAATCCAGTCTTTTTATTTTTTTGTGTCCCAGTAAGAATAATCTCTTTTTCAGAGGAGTAACTTAGCTTTTCACCCATAGTTCTCAGAGCGGGTTTAAGTAACAATAAATAATATTACAAATGAGGAAGCCCATGTCCAGCCTGATGAATCACACCACCTCCTTAAACCACTGAAACTTGAGCTGCTGGGGAAGTGTTTGTTAAATTTCTGAAGGAGTGGCGATGAAAAACAAAGAGGGAGCACAGTTTTATCTGATCTACTCCTTCCAAAGTTTTGCAAGGTACCTAAACTTCTGTAAACAAGTACTGCAACCTGCCTGAACTTTCATCAGCAGTATTACCTTGGGCAAAACTCGATACTAGTTCATATCCATACTTCTGATGGGCAAGGATACAAATGGGCATTAGTACCAATGAAGAAAATGTACCACTGACAGAAAATGAGTCCAGAAGTTGTCTAAATCTTTCAACAGGTATAGCTGGAAATTAACCAAGTCATGCCCCTACACACAGCCCTACTCCAAAGTATCTGAACTTTTTCCAGCTTTGTTCTTTCTGTTATGGTGCCCTTTTAGCCTAAAGAAGGCAACTTTTCATATGCCAATTAGTCATTCACAAATAGTAGAGAAGATGACAGACAGGCTTTCTGCTACCAGAACTGCAGTGATCTTTGTTTATGCCAACATAGTGTACTGCCAAGACAAAAACATGTAAACCCTGGTCAGACAGAAAAAGTATCATCTCCAAAAGGAGGGGTTCGTGTCTATTCAACACTGTCTGTGAGTGCTACCAAAGACTGGGAAACTCTATGCAAAAATTATACCTAGGCTTGTATCTGAGCTATTCTCCACAGTAACCCCGTCTGAAGTTTTAAGGACAGTGTGAAGTTAAGCTTTTTGCCATGCAAAATGAATACACACAGAAATTACATGACTTATTTATGTACCTGCAGGGTATTTCTTGGAAATTACATAGCAAGTTATGGCAGCAATGAGAACATTACTAATGTAACACCATGTTATCTCCTTATAACAATGTAAATGCCTCAGATCACCACAGTATTTGATATCATCACTGAGATAAATGTGTCATCCATGCATAATTCCAACAATGGAGGATAGATGTAGTAGCAAGGCAATTTGCATTCCTGCAAATGTAACAAAGTTCAAAAAATATAACTGACACAAAAAAACCCCAAATCAAACCAAACAAAAAAAAAACAGCAAAAGGAATTTAAAGACATATTGAGATGAAGTGTATGTTTCTGTGGGGACAAATTAGGAGTGTGTGTCTGAACGTACAGCTGTGTAAAACCCCTAAACTTTGTCTCTAATCTGCAAAAACTCTCCAAGGACTAACTTCCAATCCAAATGGCATTATTCCAAAATTACTCTACAAACAGTACCAACAGACTAAAATTGAGTTTCAGGAGAACAAGTCTGATATGGATGTACACCAGTTGTTAGAACTGGTTGGTATCTTGGCATCTCTCTGTGGACTGCAGTAGCTCTTCTGGCATTGCTCTCTGCTCATAACCATAACCTGGTGCACAGAAGGAAGCAGTAGCTCCAGAACTAGCCAGATACCAAAACGTGTTCCTGCCTTCTCCCATCTTCACTGCTTGGCACCAAGGTACATTTCAGTGCACTCTACACCCACAAGTCCTCACTCCCATCCTATCTAAAATTGTGTGTTTACTCTGGGATCTCTGCAGCAGACTTGTTAAATTCAATTAACAGCAGCTCATCAGTAGTACAAAAGCTTGTCCTAAGTGCCTGAACTAATAAGCTCAGTCAACAGAACTCTGGATGTTTTAAAAGTTACCTTCAAAAGCCCTTAAATCCCAACAATATATATATTTTTTTTTCACAAAAAATTAGAAAAGCAAGTAACTGTGCTAAATATTAAAGAAGATGGTTGTATGAAGTAGTGAAATCCCTTGCTAGCTAAAATGTAGACACAGAAAGGATTCTGAATTAGGAAAGAGGTAATGATCAAAAACAAAATAGAAACAAACATAGTGAAGTGTTCTGGGAAAGTACATTGGCATCCCAAAGCAAATGTAAGCCCAAGTTCAATCAAACGAGTCTCAGAAATGTTATGTTTCTTTATCAAGCACTAAAAAGCTGGTAAATCTGTCAGGTGTGGAATCTGTCTGCATGGTAAACTTCCATCTAAAGAAAATTTTCCCAGACAGAGGTTTCAATCATGAGTTCAACATGAGTTTTCCATTAATAAGACTAAACATTTCTGTAGATGTTTTGGGAAGATACTAAAGTGTTTACAAAACAAATTCAAATAATGAAGGCAAACACAGAAAAAGTAAGTTTGTTTACATATTTATAAGAGCTGGGGAATTTCACATTAAGAAAGAGAGGTTATTTGGGGATCAAAACACACACACACACACACACACGTTTGATCTAAATAAACTTGTACCGTTTCAACCCTATGAAGAATCCGGTGTCTGAGACAGCATTATAAGACCAAAATAAAAATGTGAGAGAATAATGATGGAAAAGGCTTTGCAATATTCATCCAGACCTACAAGAAAGTCCTTTTATTTTCAGTCTAAGGTCTCAGCCCAGAGAGCTGTTCTACATGGGCAGACTCTGTATCAGCACTGTGATTCGTCCATGCAATACAGCTTGCAGGATCAAAGATTTCAGAAAATTCTCGTGTCAGTCTACAGGCATCACCTAAAAACTCCCCAAAATTTCAGACAGAATAAAGTTCTCAGAGTGAATCCTAAACCTGTGAATCCCCATGACTTTGAGTGGAAGCCCCCAGCAAGCCCATCTCCCTTCATGAGCCTCTACGTGACGCTTTCTGAGACTCCACTGAGGATGTCCATGAATCAGACCAGGAAGGTGATTTATGTGGAAGGTTGGTTTTTTTTTCAGCTGGATCATTGCAGTCTTGTTCCTGCCCTGCTAGCATGTCACAAGGGTAGCAGAGGGTGTTGAAAAACAGGCAAGAGAAAGAGCATTTCTCTACAATGTATAAACTCAAAGTGTAGCATTTCATTTCACTCTTGCTATCAGAGTATCTCCTACTGGCCTCCAGGCTCCTGGTCCTGCTCAACAACCCCACAATGCAGGAACTAAATACTCACCACCATCAAGAGCCTCCTCTCTTGTACTGTCATCATCACTGGGCTGAAGGATGTTCCAGGACGTCAAAGCAAGTGAAGAAATGTCTTCAGCTGATGATAACTTCAGCATGTCCATGTGATTGCTCTGAGGCTTGTAACGGGGGATGAAACACTCTTTGCCTTGCTTAAAAATGTCCTTAATGATTTCTTCTGTCTGGACTTCATCTGGCATGCTCAGGAAGATTGCAATTCTTTTGGATTCTTTGTATTTGGGATGGCAAATCACCTACATGTGAAATAGATGCAATAAGTTCGTGAAAAGTTTTTGAAAAGATCAACTTATTTTAACACAAAACAGGAGCAAAATACCCATTGAAAAGGGCAGAGATACAAACTGATGCATCATAAACAGAATAAACTGACCTTGTTTCCTACTCCAACATTTCTACCACTAGCAAAATCAAAATAGGCAAATTTTTGCAGCTAATGGACAAAACACTGTAACACAGGGTTGGGCCAGTAAAAAATAATTTGGAGACAATCTTCTGATGCCCTAAATATCTGTGCCAAACAGTGTAGACATCCTCAAATGCCCAGCATCACTGGAGAAATAGAGCAGGTCAGAACTGCCAGCTTATTCAAGACATGGGGTTTTAGCATTCCTTTTCTTCCATCCTTTTTACATGCCCATCTCTCATCTGGGCCTAGGTAGAATAAGAAGCACATCAATGATAATAACTCAAAAGAAAATTAGCATCAGAGCAAATGACTGCAGAGTACAAAGTCTTCCAAGACCTGGCCCCTCTTACTTTTGTTAACCTGAATGTCTTCCCTCCAGCAAGTTTAGATATATGACTTTTAACATCACCTGCTTCTAATGGGTGATCTTATTACTGCACATTTTTCAGAGCTTGAAGGAAAGATGGCCTTGCCATTTTTCGCTTTTCATGAGACTGTGCTGGGCTTATAAAAGACTGAATAAGGGAGTGCAAATAAAAAATGCTTATATGGTGAAAAAGTGTTAGCAGATTCGTACGTCACTATGTCTCTGCCCATTCTGGACTGAATTCCACATTAAAATCTGAAAGGAGGCTTTTAAAAGCTTGTTTTCTCATTCCCTAGTACCTTATATATTTTGTTACTTACATCTGGACAAAACAAATACAAATGTGCCCTTTCGCATTTAAATGTGATTTATTCTTGTTCTATACACTTACAAAAATCCGTCCAAAATATCAGACAATTGAGAAACTCTCTACCATTTGCAAAACAGAGAGCACCAAATCCTCTGCTCTGTGTTTGCATAACTGCAGGGTAACTTGATCTGAGCTTTAGCCTTTGCCCTGGCCTTGTTTCGAGATATAAATGCCTGTATCTGAGTCAAGATACGGTTCTCACTACTTTTTTTTTCTTCCTTTCTTTCCAGCACAGCATTTAAAAGCCCAGGTGAATCAGTCAGAAGACGGATATAATTTTTCAGGGGCAAAACAAAAAAAGAAACACTCCAGACCAAATCATGGTGATGTGTTCCTTGGCCACAGAAACATCTTAACAATTCAAACCCGTATTTTACTTCTTTTTGTACATGCCCAGCACTACACATGGATTTTTCCAACCAAGGTATTAAGCTCCAAAAGAACAGAATTTCCATGGCAGCTTTTGTTTGAAAAAGTGGACTATTTAGTCAAACTGCAGACTCTAGAAAATGGCTGTGATTCACACTGTTGAGGGCCTCCAGAGCTGAAACTTCTCATGGGTTTGGTGAACAGAGAAACTGAGACCCTGAACTCTCTGTTTCAGAGAGCAGTTGTGTGCTGTGGGCACCACACAGGTCCCTTCTGCTGACATATGTGTTACTGACATATCCAGTAACACATTGATCAGGCTATATAGGAAAAAAAATGAGGCTGAAGATGTAAACCCACACACGAGCAGGAAGACAGAATTTCAGATGTTCTCAGAACTGTGAAGAGGCTCCTACTATGACTCGGAGCAGTTTCTGAGAAGAGTGAAAAAAATTTCCACACTTAACAAATATTATCTGCCCTTTGTTCACCAGCTCATGGAAATTTTTGAAGAATTAGAGTATGCAAACAGCAAGCCTTTAATCATGAACATAAACATTAAAAAAGAATAATCATCCAGAAGCTAATTAAATACTGGTGGCTAGGTCTGCCTGTGAAGCTATTTCACTTTGAATTTAAAGATTATTTTGAAATGAGATTTTACTACCAAAAATATTACTTAGATGTTATAAAATAACCTGCTCACTTTTATTAGCTGCAAGCACTGATATATGTTACAAAGCTACATTTTTTGCCTTAGATAATTCCAGATATTTTCTCAGCCTTTTCATAAATTTCTCCATGCCTGCTCCATTAGCCCCTGGTAAGGAAACTGACTGTACTTTCTGTCCCTTCCACGATGCCACTCTGTCTCATGCAAGCTCAGGATTTTCAATTTGTGTCAGATTATTAAAACAGCAAGATAACATCAATTTATGTCATATTTCCTGATGCCTGCTTTTAACCAAAACAAAGCTGTATCTGTGTCCTTTCACTAGCAGAAATGAGTGCTCTCTTGCTGAGTTTATCAGCAGCAATTAGACAAAGGCTGAGGGCTCCTAAAAATTCAGTACTTCATGGGTTAGGTGCTTACAAAGTTGGCTGAGGGCTGCACTTTTGAAGAGGATGCATGTCAGTATTTGCTAAAAATTGAAAAACTGAGATATTTAAGTCTAGGATGCATGATTACTAAAATGCATTATCATGACAGTAGGACACTACATATATATATATATTTATAAAAAACATTCCCAACTTCCAGCTTAAAGAAAAAGGTTTGATGTTGAGTTCCAGTTTGGTGTTGAGAACCTAAAGTTTCTGTGCTGCCATATCCCACTCATGAAGTGGCTACACATTAGTAGTAAATGAAGTCTATAAAATGATTTGAGATCCTCTGGCAGGAAAATAACCATATAAATGTAGATCATCTAGAAGTACCTGCTGGTGCTGCAAAAAAAATGAGGACTGTGCTGTATTACATGCAGTGACTGCAAAATAAAATTTTATTGTGTTTATTAAAATGATAAAATACATCTATATAAAAACTGTGTAATCCAAACACAAACAGGACATTTCAAAAGTACATACCCATATCACGCTGTGCTAGGATACCAGTTAGGTAAACCCTGCTTGATATCTTTTAAAAGTGTAAAAATTATATTAGAAATAAAATTGCGTGGAAGAAACACCGCTGGAAGATACAGAAGGGAGACGACAGCGCATAAAACAAGAGGCCAAATCAGGCGGCCGCTGTTTTATGTATGTGCAGCCAGACCTGGCCATGCAGCCACGGGAGGGGATGTGAAAGGTCCGAGAGAACACCCACCACCACCCCGGGCTGCCCCACGGCTTGGGGTGTGTGGCTGGCTGTCCCCAGTGTCCCCAGCACCCTCGGGCCATGTGTCCTCAGCACCCCGTGTGTGAAGTGTCCCCAGCACCCCATGGGTGATGTGTCCCCAACACCCTGCCTGTCCCCAGCACCCTGCCTGTCCCCATCCTCCCGGGTGTGAAGTGTCGTCACTACCCCGTGTGTCCCTATAACCCCGTGGGCGATGTATCCCCATCCTCCCGTGGGCGATGTGTCCCCACCACCCACGGGTGATGAGTCCNGCTGCCCGCGCTCCACGCCAGGCCCGAGCAGCCGCCGCCCGCCCTGAGTCACGGTTTCGGTGTCCCGGCGGGCCTGGAAAGCCCCTGCCCCCTGCCCCGTGCCCACCTGGTGCCCGAGCAGGCGGGACTGGCGCTGTCTCTCGGCCGGGCCGAGCTCCCGCAGGCGCTGCCGCAGCTGTGCCCGCAGTGCCCGCTTGGCCGCGCTCAGCGCCATGGCCGGGGCCGGGCCCGGGATCGGGGCCTGGGCCTGGGCCTGC
>WBMV01007615.1:6471-37707 GCA_013396655.1 Campylorhamphus procurvoides | reverse complement strand
TTTTTTTTTTTTTTTTCCTCCCTTGGCGGAGATCGCGAAGGATTTCCCCTCCGCTGATTTTGTTGCAGGAAGGGGAATTACGTTTCGGCGGGATATTTTAGTACCGTCTGCCAGGCGGCTTGGTATGCCCCGGTACCGAGAGAGGGGTGCGGGGCACAGCCCTGTGCCCTGAGCCTTATCCCCTATCGCCTGTCCCCTGGCCCCTATCCCCTGTCCCATGTGTCCTGTGCCCTATCCCCTGTCTCCTATCCTCTATCCCCTGTCTCCTGTCTCCTGTGCCCTATCCCCTGTGCCCTATCCCCTGTCTCCAGTTCCCTATCCCCTGTCCCCGCTGCCCTATCCCCTGTCCCCGGTGCCCTATCCCCTCCCTCGCCCCCGGTCCTGTGCCCACATGGATGGTGTACCAGCCGTGTCCTGTGTTTGCCACACCGTGTTCCAACCTATTTTTACCTGCCCCAGGGGGCGGTGGAGTCACCACCCCTAAAGTGTTAAAGAAGCGCCTGGATGTGGCACTTAGTGCCATGGTCTAGTTGTCAAGGCCATGATCAATCAAAGGTTGGACTCAATGGCCCTCAGAGGTGTTTTCCAAGCTAATTGATTTTGTGATTCTATGATTTTAAGCACTGAAAGTGACATTCCTATAGGAGAACATCTGTTTTCATAAGTCTCTCCTATGTGGCATTTGATGACATCTCAATTTAGCCACAGTACAGATGGATGAAGTCATCAGCTGTCCCACTATGTAGCTCTTTGGCCTCACCTTTTGCTCCAGAAGCAGCACTGTGTTCTCCCATGTATGGCCTGACAGCTGTAAGGATCCCTCAGGCAGCAGTGCCCCAGACCTGGGCACTACTCAGTGTCATGTGTGGGTAACTTCATGACAGCTAACAATTTACATTACACTGTTTTGTAAGACTTAACTAATAGCCGTGCTGGTTTCAGTCATTTTACTATGTTTAGAATTGGAGTGGTGCATCTCATCATTGCTTTTCTTGCTTTTAAATGCAGACCAAATGCAGGTTTTGTCCTGCTGAAGATAACTTGGCAGCCCACTGGATCTTTAATGATCCTGGCTTCTTTTGTTTAAACCCAGGCCTTACCATGAAGAGAGGTTGTAAAATACTTTTATCACCTGGATTTTCAAAAAGCATGGTTGGTTCTTTATATTTAAATAAAAAACTGTGTTCCTGAGCATAAAATAGGTTACTAGATCAGAGTAAAAGGAAGTGGATGTGTTATTAATAGATTGGTGTTAGCCACTATAGTATGTGCTTGCAATAGTGCACAAAAAGAAACTAAGAATTTCTGTTCTTACCGTGGAGGCTTAGACTGCAAATACATAAATATATGTCATAGTATGTTTTAAAATGTCATCCCTGACAGGAACTTCCAGAGGTGTTCTCGAGGTGGGCATTTTGCTTTAGCCACCCCTTGTCCTCAGAATGCTGCAATCTTTTCTTCAGCAACAACAAACTTTATCTCACAGGTCCTGGTATACATGCTAAATAATCTTTCTTGTTTTCATTGGGGAGGGAGAGGGAGAAACACAGGTTCTAACAAGTGCTAACATCTGTTTTATATTCTGTGGTTAAACCCACCAATTGAGACCATGGAATCACAGAATAGCCCAGACTGGAAGGGACCTTGAAAGGGTCTGGTTCAACCTTTCCTGGAAAAGGGAGCCTAGATGAAACTATCTAGTGCTCTGTTCAGTTGTGTCTTTAAAACTGCCAGTGATGGGGACTCTACCGCACCCCTGGGGAGGTTGTTCAGTAAATAATTCTTACTGCAAAAAATGTCTTACATTGAGATGAAAGATGGAAAATTCATTGCTGGAAAGATGACAGATGGAGAGCCCTCATTCTCTCCATATTATAAAGCCTGGATTCTTGAGAGGATTTGGGTCAGAACAGTGCTGTTTTGTGCCACAAGCAAGTGCTGGGTCAGTTTGGTTCACCTCCCAGCACGACCACAAAAGAAGGGTGTTTAGACCCAGCCTTAGTACCCTAATGTAGGAGAGTCACTACACCTAAAGGAAACCCTTCTAGAACGACTTCTTGAAGAACTGCTGTTTCACTTTTGAAAGCAAATGAACTTTGAGTCAAAATGGTAATTGCCCCAATCTCTAAGAGCCTGGAATCTCTTACACCCTACTGAATTTCCAGGCTTTTGAGACATAAAACACTAGTTACTGTCATCAGACCTTATCCAATTGATTTATTTTGCCACAGGATGTCAATTTCTTATACAAACTAGATAGTACCTAAGAAGTACTACAGAAAATTGAAGTCTTGACATCCATGGATGTCAGGTCAAACCCACATACCACTTGGATTTTCCAGTAGCACTATGATACCTTACTAGGAGTTATCTTACTCAGGTAGATATTTTCTCATCCTACAATTTTCCTGAAAAAAATGAGACCAGTCCTAAGGCTTAAAATGCATATTTTAATATTTTTTTCTAAAATATTAGTGTATTTACATAAATTTCTCACTTTAAAAATATTTTACACTTGCCTATTTTTAAACATCTAGTTTAAAAAAAGTTCAGCAAGATGATTACATCACACAAATATGAAAGAACATTCACCGTAGATGTGAGCAATTAAAAAAATACAACATAGAAACACATACCATTGCAGTAACAGTAAGTGCGTGCACATTTTTAAGTTGCTACCTTTCACAAATAGTTCTTCCCATAGAAATTGCTTAGTCTGTGTCAGTAACTTCTAACCATTTTATATTGGAATTTGCATTCCCTTTTTCTTCACAGAAGGTCCCCCCTTTTGCTTATACAAATGTTGCAATAAAATGCATTACAGTAGTATTTCATTTACAAAACAAATGAGATAAAAAATTGTTTCTTAACCCATTGGATTGTATTTCACTAAAACAACGTCCTTTCATGGAGATTCAAGAGAGATTCCAAGAGATGTGGAAAATTATCTCAATCCTGCTTGGAAGGGTGGACTTGAATTGCTGCATGATGTTGCGTTGATTCCTCTTTGGTGGGATCTCATCTTCAGGTTTGGTAATTAGGATAGCATGTTAAACATCGTATTTAGTCAAAATAAATACAAATAAATTAAAAACAAATTATGGAAGGAAATTATTGTCTTGTTGATATTGCTTGGAGGAAGGCTGAGAAGTGAAGCTTGTGGCAATATCTAGATTATAAAAAAATGGCAGTTCCTTTTATTTCAGTAGTACTCTCTGAACAAGGACAAAACAGCTATGAACAGGGCTGTAATTCTGGAGAAAGATAGTAGTGATCTTCTTTCAAACTTTGTTAGGAAGCCATTTTCCTGGGGAGAAGAACATGCACAGTCAGGGACAGCTTGAAAAACATGTAGGAAACCCCCACCACTCTGTGCTAGTGTCAGACTAACGGGGTGCTACAGCACCATGAGTAGAGGGACAGCTTTTCAGAGCTCTACTTCCAAAAGATGAATAGGGCTTTAAAACCTGTAGCTGAAAATAGCTGCACCTCACTGAATGTTTGCTTTATCTCCAAGTCAGGACTGGTCCCTCCCTGTGTAAATAGAAAACTGACATGAATTCTATCACCTGAGCCCACATCTTCCAGGGAGATACAAGTACTATGTTTCTGATGTAGTAATATACTTAGAAATATCTTCTTTAAGCCTTATTCTACTATGATGAGCCACCTATTATGACAGAATGTTGCCAGGAGTTGATAATTCTCTTAAATAAAATTGACTCTATTTGAAAGAGATAGGAAAAGAAGCCTTTACAATAAATCTGATGCACCAAGGGGCCCTGAGTCACTATCACCTTTTTTTACTGCTACAGAGAAGGATTAAAACAAGCAGAAAGAAAAGAGGAAAAGCAAGACACTAGAAAATAAATCAGGGGGAATATTATTAGCAAATTGGAAATATGAGACAAGTGGGATGAGAGGGGGTGGAAAGAGAAAGTGACATTTACATATAAGTAAAGGAAAAAAGTACCAAGGAAATGACTGACATTTGTGTCATTGATTCTCAAATTCCCCTAAATTCAAAAGAAAAAAGTACTGTCCTGGTGAAACTGCAAAAGCAAAAGGGACCTTCCCTCCACTGACAGAAGGTAATTTCAGCTGCTTGGCAAAATAATCCACTAATTGATAAGTGTTTTTCTCAACATTGACCATTGATAGGTGGAAGTTCTAAGATTATCTCACTCCAAACAGAAAAGATTTAACCCCATTTGTACTGAACTGTACATTTGTTGTAAGTAAAACTGATTTGGGGGATTAAATAATGGCTTTGTTGAAATCCGCAGCAAAAGTCCTGACTTGATTTGTGAGGATCATACCTGTGTATTGTTCCCTTAAATTAAACACCAGTATTTTTGGACCAACTCCTTTATGGAAGCAAAATTGCCACACTGACCTTAGGATGCCACTTAATTTTAGATTTAATGATGGAAATTTCATAGTATGCCTGGTTTAATGTGCTTTGAGCAAGAGGCTGGACCGAATGATTTTCTAAGGTCCCTCTCAGCTTGAATTGTGGTATGATCCTATGATGAAAGATCAAAAAGTGTCTTTTATAAAGAAAGTTTTTTAGCTTTGTTCTGTTGAAAGCAGAAGTGAAGGTCTCACCATAAGTCTCAATGAGACATTCCAGGCATAAAATACTAAATCACCAAGTGAAACCCTGAATAAAACATTTTTGACAGTGTCTCTAACAATAATTTCCCTTAATTAAATGAATTCTTCTAATCACGACTTTGGTGGAAAATGAGACACTCACCCAGCCACCATTCGCATCTATCCATTCGGCTTTGTTGTTTATGATGTACTCTGTGATGAAATAAGAGATCTGCTCCTTCTCCTCTGCAGTCAGCTGAACTCCATGCTCTTGAAGCTTCTTAGTGAGAAGACCTCCAAAGGTAAATATGGTCATAATTCGTCCCCAGTTAGTATTTCCATCAGCAAACTTTTCTTCCATGACACCATTGAAGATTCTCTTGGCAACAGCTACAGAGGTGATGTCAATCCTGTCCAAGAGTGGTCCGAGAGCCTCCTCGGTTTGATCTTGCAGTGAAGATGCAATGCTTCGCAAGACATGAGCCACCCTGGTTTGGGCTGGTGCGAGGTGTGATTCCTGGAGCACATATTGCAGATAATCTTGAGCTAAGTAATAAACGTAATAGAACTCAGCAGTTTCCATTCAAGACAAAATGCAGAGAGCAGTGCACAGCTCTTAATCAGGGTTGGTAATGAGCAGCCACAGGACATGCACACGACTTTTTATCGTCTGGTTTTGATGGAATCTTTCTGCTTTTACCACAGAATTTCCTGTAAAGCTACTGACTTAATGGTGTGGGTTGGGGAATATGTCGTAGAGGAAATGAAAGAAAAAGTGTCTGCTCAAAGGGCATAAAATATGTCTTCTTGAGTGATTTACCATTTCTCTAAATAGTGTGATTCCACAACTAAAATCTACCAGATTTTACCAGATTCTTTAGCAGTATAGATTGGCATTTCCTAGGGACTTTTTGCTATGTGCTACTAGCAAAGGTTTGGCATTTGGCTTGCACTGAGAATGGTGCATGCTAGCAAAAGTTAGGCATTAGGCTTGAAAAAACATGCCTAAAAAGTGCATGCTGTTGGGCCATGCAGCCCCCTCAGCACGCCCATTTCTTCCCAACCCAGTCTTCTCACTGCTGGGGTTAAGGCTGCATTCTGTATTGTAGGTTTATGGGTTATTTCTGGTCACAACTATTTTAAGAAACTGGTAGACATTTCTAACAGGACTGAAGAATCACTCAGAGAGTTTTATATAACTGCAAAAAGTGGAAATACAACAGTGGTACAAGTATGGATGGACAAAGGGGAAAGCCAGCTTTATAGCATTATCCCCTGTTCCAGACTTTCCCACACCCTCTCTGTGAGTGCTCTTCAAGGTCCTTCTTTGAAGATTTGAATGGGTAGCTTCAAAGATTTCTTTCCCCATGGGGAGTTCTGCTGTAAAAGATATTATTAGTAAAAAAGACAATGCTAATGCAGTCAACATTTTGGAACATGAGATGGAAGATACAGGAGCAAGCCAATGATGTTTGATACCACCCAAAGCTTTCAGACAGATTACAAAGAAGTATCATGATACCTACAATTGTTTTTAGATTCCAATTTTCTGTGAAGCCATTATTTTTAGGAGAAGAGGTAGGGGTATCTAGCCAGCTTTTTCCTTACAAACCTATTCTCCTGAGGCAACCTGATCTTGCTAAAGAGTCAGGATGTGTCTGTAGAGAACCTCATCCCATTGCAAAAGCTTCAGAGCAGAAAGCAGTTTGATGTCTGGAGATACCTCTCTTTCTCCATCCCCTTTTCTTTATCCCTCTACTTCTTCCCCACCTATCATTCACTCTTCTTCCTTCTCTGAAAGCAAAAGGTACTGCCAGCCCCCCACACCAACAGGTTTACTTTACCCCAGACATGGCTGTGAGCCTGTTTCCAATCCTGGGCACTCCCTAATGCTCAGATCTATGGAAGAAAAGCAAAGCCACATGCCTGGTGGCCAGCACAGGGCTCCAGTCTCAGCTGTCAGGGTACCACTGGCACCTAATTACACTGGAGCAAAGCATGTCTGGATGTCTGGACTGTGACACAGCTCTGGTGTCAATTCATTGCTAACCCTGGATAGCCCCACAAAACGTATGTGCTGCTGCTCTGACACCAGTTTTTACAGAAACCCATTGAGTAGACAAGGGTAGCATCCATTTCCTTCATCAGGTTTTTTCTTCTGTATGTGGTGATTCTGGCTGAAAATAACACAGTACTATCTTCCATGCACAGTGGGGTTTGAAAACCCCAAGCTATCACCAGCACAGCACAGCATCAGTCACTTCTGTGATGCAGGAAAATATTTCCCTCACTCTCTTCTGAAAGCAAAGAAAGAGGCAGCTTGGTGCTGTGTTCACCTTTGGGAGAGAATGAGTCTAGGAGGGCAATGTGAGCTGAAAAACTCTCATGTTAGATGTTACCTCCAGGGAAGGATGTGATGCCAAGAATGGCAATGGGCTGGGGATGGGAAGCTGGATCTCCCCTCTTTCATGCACACAAATTCTTACCAAAGCTCATTTTGAAAGTTCAGAGGTGTCCTCTATCCAATACCTGCAGCTGCTGCCTTGGCAGAGCTGTTAGGCTGACTTTGCCTTTATTACGTTCAGTGATTTCAGCAAACTGCCAGTGTTTTATGAGGAATACAAACAAACAAACAAAAGGATATGACAGTCCCTAACTCTTCCCAACTGGGCAGGAATTTCTGGGATATTGCTCTACCCACCCAGTTCCCCTTCTGTCAGTTGCTGCAAACAGGGATGAGAGAGGTACTTGAGCAGACGTGACAAGTATCTTCTTTCTATGTAGAACAGTTTGTGAAGTTGTAGATCACTCCTGACTTTCTCAGTAATTGATTTATGAAAAGCTTTATGTATTCTTTGAGGATTTAAGTAATAGTTGAATATAGAACAGTGAACAATACATAAGGAGACCAATTTTGTTTTCTTCACTGTTCACAGTGGCAGAGCACAGGCAGAAGCAGGTATTTCTTCATTAGTGGAGCATTTAGAATTCTGAGGTGGGTGATGCAATAAGTGTTAATACCTTGGCAATTTTGGTGCAAATGCTGCTACTAAGAGTCTCTTGAGCTCTTAAAAGTCTGTGAGGTGAAGCTCAGGGCTCAGCTCCCAGAAGGGGGTGGCAGCTCTAAGCAGACATCTCTAACAACCAGCTGTGACACTGGTGACCAGAGCTCAGCATGCAGCTGTTGAAAACGCTCCAGGTCTCTCTCCTTTGGTGTTACACACATTTCTTTTTCAATAACATGCAGTGGAGGATGCAGTTCCAAGTGTTGGATGTTCAGTAGCAGTGACAGTTTATTTGTACACACAGAAATAGTCAGACCAGAGTGCTCAGCCCCATACCCCCAAGTGATAATGGTCAACTCTGAACACTCTTAAGAAATCAGCTTTGGGATCTCTTTCCTGTATCACACCACTCTAATGCCATTCTCATTTTCTACATTAGTCAGTACCTTCCTTTCTTCTACCAGACTTTATTGACATTTTGTAGTTGTAAGTGAAATTCTACTTTCTTCCTACCTGCTCTGTCTCCCCAGTGCTGCATAGACTGAATTCTCATACATTGCACTGCTCCTCTTTGCTGAATGTACTCGAAGTGTTAAATGTTGATAAAAGGCTTGAAACAGAAACCAGGTGGACATGAAAGCTCAAATGCAAACCCTCCCCTCACTACTTGGCAATAGAATGGGGCTTCAAATACTTTAATTTAAATCTGTGCCCTGTGGACTTGACTATACATCCTACCCTAACCTGAAAAAGGCTTATTTTTCCAGAACAGATGGGGACTGAGTTGACAGATCCTCATAAAATTGACTTGTGAGAGACGATGTTATCTCATTGCATTCGAGACAAAACCAAGCCAAATGACAAAAGCTTTGTTGAGCTATTCATGCTGCATCTGCCTTGCCAGAGTTGTTCCGGTTCCAGGTGATTGTGGGAACTGTGATCTTTGCCTGGAAGAACAGTCTGAGGCCTTGAGAAAATTATTGCAGATTTTCTTTTTCTGCTTTTCTTCCCTTTTTGATGACCAAACCGGGGTGTTTTTTTTGTATGTGTGGTATTGGATTTCATTGCAGAAGAACGGCTCAGTTCACTTGTATCTTTCCAGCTGTCCTGCACAGCGCTGATACGAACCTTCGTGAGGCTCTGGTGACTTCATTTCCCGTGTCTTTTGCTGTAAACGATGCTCGGGTGGCACTCGCCGTGCTCGCACAGGCGCGTTGCCCAGTGGAGTGCTGACATCTAGTCGCAGCCGGCCGCGCTGCAGCGGGGAGGGAGCGGCGCATCCCCGGAGCATCCCAGCACCTCCAGTCCGGGGCTTTGGGGTTCTCTGTGCGGCAAAGAGCTCAGCCACGAGAGGACTGGGACTCAGCCCCGCTAGTGATCTAAATTAATAAAGGGTGGTGTGAAAAGCCAGCTGTGCACCCAAAGCAGAGCGGGCAGCACGTCGAGGGAGGGGATTCTCCCCCTCTGCTCTGCTCTGGTGAGACCCCACCTGCAGTGATGCATCCGGCTCTGGGGGCCCCAGCACAGGAACAGCACCGACCTGTTGGAGCAAGTCCAGAGGAGGCCACCAAGTTTATTAAATGGGTGGAGAACCTCTCCTATGAGGACACCCTGAGAGATTTGGTTTATTTGGCCTGGAGAAGAGAAGGTGGTGTAAGCCTTCCAGTGCCTGATGGTACCAACAAGAAAGATGGAGAGAGACTATTTACAAGGGCTCAGACAGGACAAAGGGGATGGCTTCAAACTGAATGAGGGTGGATTTAGATTAGGTATTAGGAAAAAATTCTTCCCTGTAAGGGTGGAGAGGCACTGGACAGGTTGCCCAGAGAAGCTGTGCATGCGCCATCCCTGGAACTGTTCAAGGCCAGGCTGAATGGGGCTCTGAGCAACCTGGTCTAATGAAAGATGTCCCTGGATGATCTTTAATGTCCCTTCCAGCTCAGGCCATTCTGATTCTATGAGTCTATGAATTCAGTCTGCTGGGAAGCACCACAGTCTCCTGTCCAAAGCTTGGAAAAGTCACTTCCATAAAAAGTTTTGGGAGCAGTTTCATTTTAAACTACTTCAGACCATCTCCTAATGTTTCTGGGATAGAGACAAAATATCAGGATCCTGGATCTCAAATTTGGTGGCAATTGAAACACAGACTTTGATCCAGCTTACATTCTATGTGTCAGAGATGCATTGAAGACAAGGTCCAGGAAAGATGGAAGGATGCAGCTGGTTTTGCATCTTCTGGGTCAACTGAGATATTCTGGGATAACTGGAAAGCCAAAGTTGTCCCCAACATAAACTAAGCTACTCCAGCTTACTGCTGAGCTGTGGTGCCATCTAGAATGACTGAGGGCTGAGCAATACAGCAGAAGCTCTGTCCTGCTCACAAAATACCATGCTGGTATTTTGCTGGGAGGATGGATCAAATGGAGATGCACACCATGGTTCTCCATTGCTCAAGCATGAGAAGGTGGCCATTCAGTTCCCCTTGTGACTCCTCTGTAGCACTCGAGAGACATGAGGGAACTGTAGGAATGGCCAGGTTTGGCTGTGTTACTCAGGGTTCAGCTGCTGCCTCATCACTTCCCCTGGTAACTCATTCCAAGTCAGAACCTGTTTTCTCTTAGATCCCAGGTTCAGTCATTGTCATGAGTCAAGGAGGCAGACAAACACTGCTCCACTATGTGTGTGTCATGTGTCACCATGTGCATGTGTGCAGACACATGTTCTACATTCTCATAAGCCTTTCCAAATGTTTATCCGGGATTAGGAGAATTTGAACAAAAAGTCATAGTTGTCAGCAATAAGCCACAGAAACAGAAGGGTCCCTAAGCTTCCCAGACAATGGAGCATGAACAAGTAAAGTCTTGATAGCAGCTTAGCAAGATCTTGCAGATGCCAGCAGAAACACTGAAGTCAGCTTCATGGCTGAAAATACATGCTCCCAGAAGGAGGGGAGAAAAAAATCTGCTTGTGAGTATTCATGAAATAAGAAGGCAAGAGCTTGCACCTCAAAATTATAACCAAAACTCTGTGTGTCCTCTGTACCCACAAGTCAGGGATGGTCTTGTGCATTGGTTCATTTTCCTACAGCATGTGCAATATGAACATGTGCATAGTCCATTTGTGATTGTTCTGCAGCTTTGGTTCAGATCTATGTCTTCCAAAGAGATAATGCTGTCAGGAGACACAGGCATTCAACACCTAAGAGTACTTTAAATGGTAGTGATACTGAAAATTTTGTGAGACAGCATTTCAGTGACATATCTGAGCCTTGCTTAGCACACAGAGTCCCACTGGATGACAGCTCTAAAATATGAACCAGATTTAGGAAAAGAGTTGCCACTGAGCTTGGGTAAGACCTAGGTGCCCAGCTCCTTTTGGTGCCTTCTGGGGAAAAACCTCAAAACCAAACCAAAAAAAACCAAAAAAAACCCAAAGCAACCAAACCAAACAAACAAAAAAAACCAACCAAAAAACAAACCAAACCAAAAAACCCCACAAAAAGGTAGCTATTCATTAGAGTTACTAACAGTTTAAAGTTAGGCATGCTTTTACATTCATTGCTATTTGATTTTCCAATAGAACCTTATGTATCTCATGTTTTTAAAATAAGTTACTTGAAAATTCAAGCTCACTTTACCAGTTACAAGTTACCTGGGTTCCTCGGAGCTTTCCAGTCATCTACATCAGCCCTCCCAGGAGTGGGCTTGCTTCCGTACCTCTCCCTTTTAACTCAGCCCTGCATCTGCTCCTGTACTTCTCCTTTGTTGAAGTTAAAGCTGTATCTGCTCCTGGTACTATGAGTAACCTTTGCCCTGGGTCAAGTGTTAGTGATTCAGAGATTAAACATATTTCCTTTTGAAGATAATGCATTCTTTTAATGAATCCTTTCACTTCCCTTTTTCCATATCTGCTGTGTTGATGACCCTGTCTGTGTTTCTACTATAAATCCCTCTTCATAGAGGTTCATAACTCATCTTTGTTTTACAGGCAGGGTTCCAGTCTGGGGGCACATTAATTTTTATTCCCCTTTCAAATTGTTTTGAATTTTTTTGAGTTATAAAATGAACAAAAATACAAATGTACACTATGTAGATATTTTGCTCTTCTGTAATCAATCTGGATCTTTGTATAGAAATTATGATTAAGGAAATGAATGTGTAATGTTGTTTCAGTAATTTCCATATGCATGAAATAAATATCGATATTAAAACACATTTCTGAACCCTAATTCAGTAGTTTTACTACTGTTTTATTACCTTCTCAAATGTATATTTGCATGAAAATGTTGTGGTGCTAGTGCCTACTGTTTGCAGCTTCTTTTTTCTTTTTTTTTAAGTAATGTAAAAAAAAAAAAAAGCCCTTCATGTAAAAGAAAGAGAAATACACACACTACATTGCTGTTTGGTAGGACTTTTCTGAAGTCTAAAAGCAGTTGGTGTGAAGCTCTTTCCATTCACCTATAATCTAAGAAACTGGGCTCCATATGGTAGAATAAAATCTCCTGCATTATTCAACTGCAAGGAAGAACTTGTGAACCTGAGATCCCAAATGACCCTTCTGGAGGGTTCTTCAGCACTAACTGCATTTCTCATTCTCTTGATTTGCACCATCTCAGCAGACACTTGGCAGTTGGCACTGTGCAGTATTTTCAAATGATTATGTGTAAATTGCTGCAAATTATAGCAAGAAATTAGCTGTAACTCCCATGGTATATCCTTGTGTTTATTATGATTTTCTGATCCTCAGAAAAAGCATGCTGAGATGGCATTTCTTTGCTCCTAGGAGAAGGCTGTGAGCAGAAATAGCAAACTAATCTGTCTCCCCAGGTATTTATACCACAGTCATCGCTGTGCTGTCTGAGCATGTAATACTGTCTCCTCAATCTTTTTAAGTGAAATGATGTCCTGTTAAGTAAGTGTGAAGGAAGCTGATGCGACCATGACTAGTTATCCAAACTTGCAGCCATTCTTGCATAAAGAAATTTGCTTTTGAGCTCATTTTTTTTAGTGATGGACCTTTACAGTGCTCTGTGCTCTGAATTGAATTTGTCCATCTTCATTGCCATGGCTGTGTATGGAGCCCAGGTTCATCCAGGGAATTAAGCCTGTAAGAGTCTTAGTAACGATGCTGATACCAGTGCCTGCTCAGGCCCTAAAATGCCCTGTCCTTCAGAAAGCTGAATTCTTTCAGACCCTTTCAAACAACTTCAATGCAAGGCATTTACTTATTTGTGACAGCTGTTGGAGGCAATAAAGCAACACCGAAATGCCCCAGCCGGGAGTAGTGGTTGTCCTGTGCTGGGAATTCACCCATCCAAGCCAGGAGGAGTGTCCTGCCCCAGCTCCCTGAGCGTGGGGAGAAGTACTGAGCCAACACAAACCCCACTGGCCTCATGAAACAGCAGGACTGGGACCGCGATAGTCTTTCATTAGGCAACAGTGAGGGTGATTGCGTTTAATCTGTGAGGCATTCTAATGGCTGTCTAACAGTGAGCAAACTCCATGCCTGCAGTTCAGTGCATGTAATTCTGAGTTTTCACAATAAAACCCCAGAATACCCATTCATCCTTAGCAGACTTGCCTTTGTATCAATTTGGGACTAGATTCTTGGCATGCCAGGGAATTATGCATCATAATGACTTAATCAAGGGCTTTCACAGTGTATTCTAGAGCTGAGAAACCTTTATAAACCCAAATGCAGATGGAAGCTTGGACCCAGCAGCGAGTGCTTTGCTCATGAAGTCAGAGGAGCTCTGCACAGACTGACCCCCTGTGCCTTTGCAAAGCTCTATTGATTTTGGTAACTTCATCTGTGCAGGGATGTGAATCTACCTACAGGGAGCTAAATGAAGCCTAAAGTTATCGATTTTCAAGAGCAAAGAACTTTAGTTAAAGATCTCTTCTGCTTTGTTAATTATTTCTAATTTTGAAACATGACATCACAGCAATGATATTAGGAAGCAATAGTAAATAAAACAGCCAGTTTCATGTGATTTAATGCAGCAAGGGCAGAGAGAATGGGATTGACTGAATTAGACAAGGTTTTTATTTGCTCTTTGTGCTGGATGACTGTTAATCACTGAATGAGAAATGCATTTCCAATGGCCAGTGCTCAAGCAACGTAAATAATAGCAACATCCTTGTTTCTCCTTTGCCCTCAATCTCCTTTTGGAGGCTTGACAATAAACAGCCATTCCCAATCTATTTTGTAACTCAGAATCCAGATCCAAAAAGCCCCCACTGAACGTAGTTAGTTTGCTTTACATCTCTCCTTTATGTTCCTGAGCTTATAAATGCCCGCTGCAGTTCCAGAGGGACTTCATTTTCCTGGCTGCTTACAGGGGACTGAGAGTTGTCTTACTTGAGCACAACTCAATTGTTATCTTGATGTATCAGCAGGGACCAACCAGTATTTGCTACAAGCAGTGGCAAACCACAAAATCTGGAGTCATTATACCCAGTGTAAAACTTGGTGTTCATATAGCCTGGCAGACCCCTTCAAGTCACTGAGTTTTGGTTACCTCATCTATTGGATGGGCTTCTCCAAAAGATTTGCTGATCCTGCAAATACAACTTTAGCTTTCTAGTTGTACCTACATGTCCCTGAGAAAACTATTGTCTCTCTGTGACCCAGTTTGCCACTTCTAAACCAGAGGAAATTTGAGAATTACATTCAGGGCTGTGTCTTTTGCCTGTATTTAGCAGCCTTCCCAAGGAGGGATGTTAGGAAAACGGGAGTTTTGTATGTGGTGCCTCAGCTGCGCTGGACCATGCTGAGGTGGTTTAGCCCAAGCTATTGATGATGACAATTCTGTAGCCACAAGCTAAATGGAGCTGAAGCAGGTAAGAGCTGACTCAAAGGCACATCACTCCAGTCATTTGCCATCTGTGTGTGAGTCAGAGCCCTAATATTTGTTTTCCATCCTTTGTTGCAAGTCAGTGGAGCTGTTTATTTATGCAGCAGTTAGCACTCTGGGACCTTAATTTTCGTCAGGCCTAGGTGGTAGCTTTAATATACAGTCTAATGTAGCATGTTATAGAGTGAGAGGCTGATTTCGGCTTTTATATGTAAGTGTGTGCATACCTCTTGAATCCCATCTTTCTCCCATGTGACACTGTAGATAGCAGCTAGATCTGCCTTAGAGATGCCAGAGATGTAGAACTCATAATTCTTTGAGCATGTGTTTTGGTTAAGTCACCAAAGATTGAGTGCTTGTGAGGCAATCTGAAAGGCACTTTTATCAAGTTCATCTTTTTAAATCACTTTTCTTTCACAATATGGCTTGCTAGCTGTAAAATTATTCTATTAAACTGTTACCACACTCTGAGGCAATTTGTTTTCTTGTGCATTGATCTTTGATCCAAGGTGCTTGCTCCTGAAAACATTCTTTCTTTTTAACTACTTCAATAGAACTTAATTCTGTATAAATTGAAAATTGGTGTAGAACACCATTTCTTTTTTATTCTGTCCTTTGTTATTTGCTAATCACTTTTTCTGAATAGTTAATTTGTGGTTGGATTTCTATTCAGTCATGGTCAGATTCTCCAGTGTTTAGTGTACTAAATCAATTTGTTGTGTAGCTCTCCAAAATAGTTTAAAATTATAGATTTCATAAAGGAGTAAAAATGTCACCTTAAAATAAAGAAATTGTTTTGATGGTGTGCAATGTTTTGCAAATTGGAAACAATTGTAGTAACAATAAACTACATTTATTGTTAATTAACTTGTAATCTAATAGAAACTAATCTCCCTTGGAAGGTAAAAACACAGCACATTTACATGATGTAGTCAGGTTTTCTGGTCATGGTGTCCAGCTGGATACCCAACAAAGAAAATGACTGGGTGTTTATTGCATCAGTTCCTTGCCAAACAATGTTCTCTCCATTATCCATGGCCTCTTGTGAAATCAGGAGGCATTTTAGGTGCACTGAGGATCTTTAGCTATTGTTTCCCTTTGAGACATTGTTTTCATCCTAAAACATCCATGCAATCCTGTCCTCTTTCTTCCTTTCTGCAGATTTCCAGCCCTGTCCTGCAGCCTCATATGCATGTTTGTAAGGTTTACTGATGGTGCATCCTCCTGCGTGGAGGGAGGTAGTATGGAGCTGCAGGATCCACCCTGTACAGCTACTATCTTGATTCTGAAGAGTCATGGACACTGCTGAGGTAGCAGGGCTGGATAACAAAGTGTGGTCCAGAAGTTCACACAGTTGAATAGGGTTAGTTTTAGCAAACATATTCCCTAATTCCTCGTGATATTAACAAGATAAGAGTGCTGAGACAAACACAACCCCAATAATCCATTGAAAGTCGTGTTCTGCTGTGAAAAGTGACTTGGTAAAAATGTCAGTTCCAAGCTGCAGGATTATTGGTTTTCACTGAGCCCAGACCAAATGTGCTCAGTTTACAAGCAAAAATACAGTATTTATTTCTTAGCTGCTGGCCATAAAAAGGGGTTATGCTCTAAGTCAGTTGCCCTGTGGCCCATCTAGTTATTTCCCCAGGTAGGTGTGACAGTCATGACTTGGTAATGCTTTGCCCCTGCTTTGTGTTTGCAATAGGGAGGTTGCAACTGGATGTGAATAAGATGAAAATAGGTTCCTTCCTTCTGATAAATGTACAGCTGCTTGAATTGGGTCATCCAGTCTGCCCTCTTTGGCAACAGAAACCATAGAATTTCACCACTAAAGCCAAATACCTTCACTGATGGTGGCTTTATGACTGTGTTTATATACATCTCTGTACATATTTGAGTTAGGTTATGGTGACAAAATATTCTGTTATGATTAGCACTACATGAACTAATATTGATGTCTCTAGTCTCCATCCCCCTCTTTATTAGAGTTTGGTATTTTGGTACCTTCTGACATACTTAAATTAAGAATAACACTGAGTCAGCACAGGCTATCCCTTGTTACTGTGAATAAGTGTCTGCATCAGTGTTGACTCCTGAGGAATTTGTAGAAATTTATTTCCAGAGAACAGTTGAGTTATCAGCCTCCAGAACACTGATCAATAACAATTGGTTTCAGCTATTACAGTACTTTTAATTTGGCATGTTGTCCTTTTGTCATGGAATATCACAGCATTTCTTCTGGCTTAAGGAGCCTAAAGAAAGTGAATATTGACTTTCAAGTGACTAAAATCTTGGAAGCTTTACCTTCAGTTTGTCTGTAGTACCTCTGTACAGACAGAAGAAATTATTGAAGTTAAAAAGATTATTAAGGCAGTACTGTGCCGGGAAATTTTAGTGCCAAGAATTTAGCCATGTATGTCTGACCATATTAATGGGAATCCTACTGCTAAATCCCTGAGCACCCTGGTAAATAATTTGCCTAATGATTTCAGTTAAGTACAAAAAACAAGCACCATCTGAAGCTGTTTGACTTACTGTGCTTGATGTACGGGAGCCAGAGAGAAAACAGCACTGCAATGTATCTCTGTTCCCAGTACTGAGAGTGAGGGGAGAGGAGACTGGTGTTAAAGGTGTCCTGGGACATCAGTGCTCACTGTGATGGATTCATGATACAGGCTTTGGATCCAGCTTTTATCCCACTTCTAGGGATGCACCTTTCTTACCTAGGTCTCAAGAATCCAGTTGGGTGACTCTTGTCTGAGTTGGGCTCCTGGCTTCAAAAATGACACTCAATTGTAGCGTCCAGGTAATCTTTAATTTGCAAAAAAATTGGTGTTAGATACAATTTGCACACAAACCACTATTTCTATAATTATTTTCCCCCATATTTTTTCTGTAAGCAAGATTTCAGCTTTGGTGTAGGCTGGTATGATACTTCCCATCTGCCCTTGGCAATAGTTTTCCAAGGGAAGGTCTGCTCAGTTGTCTTCCCTTGTGGTACAGTTCCATTCATATAATGATCAGATACACAGGAAGCGTGATAAGGACAGTCTGGCAGGAACTATCTGCTATTTTAGGTAATAACTAAGTCCTTTCATAACTACATGAAGCAACACTGTGAATTTTAAAACGTGACCTAATAGAAGAATTTCTCACCTTTCCTATATTCAATTGTGATCTTCATATTTTTCAAGTATACGTGGCAGAGCCCGCTCTAAAGTAGAAGTTAGAGCAGACTGTGGGAACACACTGATGATGCATCATCTCTCTAAGTCCAGTAGAATGCTATATATCCTCCTACTACACTTAGGAAAGATTAGCTGTCTGTTAAATAGAATGGTATTATCTGCATTACAACTCAGACATCAGCAAAGCACCTACGCATCCCTGGCTGAGGGCTGCCTGTCATCCACCTTCCCACACGCATCATGTGTTTGGGCTGTAGTGAGTAAAGCTGTGTGTGCTCAGGTCATGAGCCAAAGGGAGCTGGGCTTCACAAGTCAATGGACTGCTTAGGAAATATTTCAGAGACACTCACGCACTGCTAGAAATGAACCTTTTGTTGCCCAAGTCACAGCCTCGTCCCCGAGCTCAGCTGGAAATACTGTGCCAAGTGTGGTGACAGGGAACCTAATGCTGGTGGAAGTGCCATCATCACTCAAGAGTGATGAAACGGCCACAAAATACTTTGGAGCATATTTTTACAAGCGGCAGCATATCAGCTCTTATGTCCTCATCAAAATCCAAATCAAGCTATTACCTTGCAATTCCAAATGGCAATATTATTGTTTGCTTCATTACCTGCTGCGCTCGCTAATGCTGTTTGTGCAGGATGGTCACTATTTCTCCAGCTTAGCAGCAGTCATGTTTTAGCAATGAACAAAAAGACCCATTATCAGCCTCCACAGCACCTTGGATCTCTTCACAATGAATACTGCAATATAAATGTAGAGGATTATTTAAAAACCCATTGCAAACACTTCTGGCGTATTAGCCATAATAATAGTCTGACTGTTTTATTTGGCAGTAATCCAATTCCTTCATCAAGATACAATACCTGGTGCATGTACTCGCAGACCAACCAACTCGCTCATAAAATAGCAGGGTGGCAAAATTATCAGGAAAAACAATGATGTATTTTTGTATTGCTGTAAGTTATGGGTGTGTAGTAAAAGGGGAACATGAAGTTCTTGAGCCAGTAAGCATAAAGGTGAGAGGTTTACAGCAGCTCTAAGTCCTTAAGTGTGCATTTAATACCAGGTGATCTTTAGCTGTCCAGCCTGATTTTTGTGTACTGGACTAATGACAATAAAGGTGAAGTAGATAATTTGAGATTTGGAAAATGTAGCAAGGCAATGTTTTCTTCAAAATCACTGAGCAAATGAAGACATTAAATGATTCAAATCTAAAGTAAAAGTGTACAGGCCTCCATAAGAGCACATATGAGGCACTGACCTGAGTTCACTCCACTCCTAGTTTATTTGAAATCTGAGGAGGAATCAAGAAAAAAGTTCAATTCTGATATTTAACCAATATAGCCACAATAATACAATTATAACAGATATAGTTTCTGTAAGATTTAGTTTCTAATTCAGTGCTTGTTAATAGATCTGCAGCCTCTCTGGAAAGGATGCCTCCAAGGGGGGAAGAGGCATGGCACAGTGCCAGCATTGACAAAAGCAGATATATCATATTAATTGACACCACTAAATAATATATATATTAATATTGATAATACTCACCAGTATGAACCACATAATTTCTGAATAAATATTGCCTGGGGATCTATGCAACTGGCAGATTGCTAAAACTTTATTTTCCGACCAAACATTTGTTTAACATGAGAAAAACTCCCTGGTAGGGTTTACTGAGTCACACTCTCATGCTGTCAGTGATTGCTAAAGAGTTTGGGTCTTGATGTGCTGTGTGTGCTCAAGGCTGGCAGAAGTTCTACAGATTACTGGGCTCCAAACTCAGCTCAGTCCTGGAGCAGAGTGTCTCAGGTTTAAGTACAAGGACTTTTAGAAACATCTCCACAAAGATATTGTGATCTTCAGTCTCTGTTGGTGATCCAGAGTTAGGCATGGAAGAGGGTCGAGGTGGTCTGTCATCACTTTGCCACTTACTCAGATGAGTGTGTGGGCTTGCCAACTGAGCAAATCTCAGCTCTCAGATCTTCCTCAGTTCCTGCTTGTTTGTTCCTAAAGGAAAGTCTGGAGAAAAGCAGATCCTGATATCTACATATGGCTCAACTAATTAAGAGATGCTGCAGGCACAGACCTAATCAGCTAAGCCTTAGAGCACCTCTGTGCTGCAGATGCTTCTTTTCTGTAACTACAGTGGGGCTCAGTCATTCACCTTCTGTGAACTATGGATTTTCTTCTGTCACAAATAGTGTCACCAAGGAAGAAAGTGTTACTCAACATGAGTAAATGTGACAGTAGCTGGGTCTATAGTTAAGTCTAATCTGCTCTGAAGTGAGAACTGATGTAGGCCTAACCCTGCTGGATGAGTCAGTGGCAGAACCAGGGCAAGAAGAACAATCCCTTATTACCAGCTCTGCGATATAAACACATGCCTTCTCTCTTTGCCTTCCTAACCCTTCATTAACACAGCGGTAGCAGTTAGATTCAGTTTATTTTTTTCTCAGAATCAACTTTCACCTATTTTTTGAGTTATGCAGGAATCCTTCCTCCCCTCACCTTGCTCTTCCTCCGCTTTCTCTGTTCCCATAAAACACCAGGAGTGTCAGACTCCTCATGTTTGCCTACATGAAACACAAATTGCTGAGAAACCCAAAATGCCTCATATTGGCTTGGTTGCCCCATACCTATGGGTACATACCTTAGAGTTGCCCTTCATTCTATGTGGGGCACTGCAGCCCCACATGAACATTTAAAAGGCGTGAGTCAAGCCTCCAAGAAAAGTCATGCATGACTTAAAATCACAAGGATGATCAAAACCAATAAAATGCATATTTTCAATTTGCCTTTGTTTTTTCTAAGGTTGTGAGGCACACTCATTTCAGGTCTTCAAGCCCTGCTTTGCAACCATTTAGGATAGAAATTCAGGGCATTCATTTGTCATGAGCTGCACATAATTTCTTGTTTTCAGAAAAACAGGAAATATTATAAGACCTAATGGCCAGAATTGGCAGCACTGGTGCTGTCACTTGATGTACTTAGTGAAACTAAATGTGTGATGTTTCCCCTTCCATCTAGAATGAGGTTTTTGCTTTTCACATCAGCACAATGATTTAGTGTTTGGATATGTCAAACCACTTGAAAAAGTACAGATTGTGTTTGCTGAGGCTTTTTCAAACTGCATCAATGGGTTGGTGCTGGATGAAAGTCCCAGTTGGGTGGACTGTTCCCCAATTCTGCACTTGCGGCAGAATAGTTGACTATGCTACTGATTTGACTTGGGTTTGGCATATTCATTTCATCTCTTCACCTACACACAGCTCTGTACATTTGGACTGGATACTGTTTTGAATTTTTTTCCTCTAAGCCTCCTCTCCTTTTTCTTTTTTTTTTTCCCTCTTTTTCTCATGGTAAATTTTGCACATTACAGCAAGGTGTTCAAATGGCTGGACTGGGCACACCCCATCATCCAGACCTTCAGACTAAACACCTCTCTGGCAGCCAAGTCCCTCAGGTAAACAGGATTCTGCAAAATGACAATGCAGCTTGTCTGGTCAGGGGACAGGCCACATCCCAAAGTAAATAATGAACTCCCTCAGGGGCTCGTGGCCATCGCAAACATCATCACCTCCTGCTTCCTGTGGGAGATGCAATTCCTAGAGTTTGTGTTCTTAGATGCAAAGAGAGCATTAATGGTACCTGCCAAGGCATGCAGTCCTTCCCTTGAAAAAAAAAGGATGAGAAAACAAAAAACATATGATAGATGTTAGTCATGTTGCTTATTGCACTGTTGGCACAATCTCCACCTATGGCTCCTACAGTCACATGCAGGATTTGGGGATGAGTCAGACATACTGCATATGCACTTATGGGCATACACAGAACATAATGGGAATTTCATGATGTCCCAACTTGCTTTTGCTTCCCTTTGTGCAACAAGATGTCTGCAAATCCTAGACAGAGATCTTTTTCTCTGAGACAGGGTTGCTGGATGGAAAAACATGGAATGCCCACAGGGAACTGCATGTGTGCAACATCAGGTTTTTTATTAGAAAAATAGACATATAATATAACATATTACTGCTGGTCAGGTGGCCTTGGTGATGATTTCCTGAAACCTCTAAATTCTGGAGTCCTCATAGCACTCAAATTAAACAAAATGTTTTTGGCCTTCACATTTGTAAAATAAAGCTAGTTTCGTGTGATTTCCAAGCGTATAAGAAAGTGAAGACAAATAAGAACATACTGAACCTGTATTTTGAAAGCCGAAAGTCTGTAGGCCAATCACGTAGCTTTGGGGGTCCTGAAAATTTATTTCTGAGCAGCTTGTGTTGACAACTTTCTAATTTTCCTTTAATAGCTATGTCTGTGCTTGTGTGGTTTGGCTTCCTACACCTTCTGTAATAAAACTATCAATGTTATTTTGTATATATTAAACTTCATTTTATTTTTCCTTCTAGTTCCTCAGTCACTAACAGAAGAGATAATGTTATATGCAAGGCAATTATTCAGATGAAAACATGGAATATATTTCCCTGGGAAATAAAGTTTTCAGACAGTCTTTTCCACATATGGAAAAGAATGAAAGCTTCAACACTGCCTGTTCTGGTTCCCTGCTTCTAGGAAAAGAAATGTTGTGTGTTTTTTTCCCTTTCTCAAAATGAGAAAGATTGTTAAAAATGAGGATTCAAAATTGGAAGGACAAAAAAGGCACAGAGCTAACATAACACATTGAAGGGAGAGTGTTTGTTAGCCTTCAGTGGTAGTGTCTCCCTTCCATGAGGCTGTTTTACTGCAGGCAAAACACAACAACACAGCGATGAATAAAATATTAAATGCTGCTGAGACTTTTATAAGGACATTTTTATAGTTCTACCAGGTGCAGTGGCATTCTTTTAATTACCTGGACATGACAAAGAGTGCTGCAGAGCTGAAGTGTTGATTCTTTGCTATACATAAGGCACTAAAGGTAATAGCCAGGGAAGGGAACTCAGCTGCAGATAGAGGATTACAGTCTGTGCACAGAAATAGTCAATGCTGTTTGTTCTGATCTACCATAGTTATTACACTGCTAACAGCTGGAAATAATTTTAAAGGGTATAAAACCCACTCATAAAAAAATATCACTTGATTTAGCCATCAGATGAATTCAAAGTACTGGTGTCTTCTCAAATGCTGCAACTCTCCAGTATGTCTCATTGTGTCTTACTCAATTGAATGTATGTAACACCATAAGGAGTAACATGCCCGGTCACCTGCTAATGTTCACCCCTGTCTTCTTCCAGACATTTACTTAGACATTTCCCAAGGCCTTACCAGAAAATCATTCTTCAGAAGAAAAATCAGTCCTGACTCCATTGAAATATTTTCTACAAGTGGAGACAATGAGAAATCAAACATTTTTTTGCAATTAATCAATTTGTCCATGGAGTATTATGACTGTAAACACTTGCCCCTGTGCTAAACTTCCTCCCTGGATGCCGATTAGAAAAATGTTTCCTTAGCAAGAGACTAAGCCTGAGAGCACCTGAGTATCTGCGATGCCCTCAGGTCCTGCTGACTCCAAAGACAACTGAACTCATCCCATTTTCATCTGCCTTTTGCAGGTCCTCTCCCTTCTTCAGGAGCTGATATAATCCTATATAATGAGCACTCTTTGACACTCAGCGACTCACAACTTATGAGCTGTTACAAGGTAGGGAAGTATTATCTAACATCACAGCAGAGAAAAATTATGCATCTTGCCCAAGATCATGCAGAAAATCTATTGTAGCACTCAACAAAAAAACTTGGAGAAGTAACTTTGTGTTAGATATGGATTATTACATAGGTCTTTAATGTTTATTATTGCTCTACTTTCTCTTACTTACTCAAGACTTAATATTGATTATGAACTACACTGGGTTGTTTTGTTAGTGGAAAGCTTTCTGGTTTATGGTTTGTGTTTCTCCCAATTCCTCCCAGTAGCATGGGCTCTGGCAGGCCAGCTCCAGCGGAGTTAGCAGTAGTTTTATATATGATCAGTGTTATTCCCAGTACTTTCTGTGGTTGTTTTTGACACTCACATAACAGTAGCACAAAAGGTTGTGTGTCTGTATCACAGTTCATAGTCTAGCATTTTAGCACCGGCACATCTCCACCACTGCTTTAACCTGTGAGCTGGGACAGCTGAATTATAAACTAGGTCACCATCCCTTTCTCCAATCCCTGCCAGGAAGGTGGAAACATCTCTCAGAGAAGAAAAATTCAGGCAGAGGGGGGTGATAAAACAATATCCTCCTGCGACTCTGACCCAATAAATATTATTCTGATTGGTTTTGCAGCCCATGTGGCTCATCAATGGCTGCTGGTGCCTGAGCTTTGGTTCAAGGTGAGTTGAGTACACCTGTGTTACATAAGAACCACATAATGCCTGTCATGGAGACATAACCTAATGTTGACATATTCAGCTATATAATTAGGTATGCCAGCGAATTAACAGCAGCAGTATATTAAGCACTATTCTTTGTGAGAGCTACTGAGCTTGGTGTGGGGTGTGTAAATCTTTTGTCCCAGGAAGGACAAGAAATTAGGGAAAATTAATATTCCCAAGAACACTCTATAGAATGCTACATAAAAGAACAATGCACAGTGTAATGTAGATTTTTATAAGGCAGTGTTTATGAAGAACTTATATTACACACCCCAACTTTCTCATGGCTGAAGTGCACAGGACCCCATCATAGCTTCATATGCAGGACACTATATTCTAGGAGGTGTGAATTTCAGAAATAACAGGGCTTTGCTAAGCAAAAAAAAAATCAACTGCAGTCTGGAGTGCTCTACTGTGCTATGTTGCTCTCTTTCTGCAGAACTTGTTCTTTTTTGTCGCAATTCTGATAATTAGCAATTTCCCACGGGAGGGAAGATTTTGCAAGCCTGTAGGATGTCCTCTTTCATTTAGGAGAGAAGTAGAAAAAGAAGGAAGAAGCAGAGGGAAGCAAGCTGGGAGGGATTTATTGCTCTTCAACGGTAGACCTCTCAATGATCCAGGTCCTCAATCCTCTGTGTGTACTTTTGCTCAGGAAGTCCATTGGGCATTTACTGTGTGTAACTCGGGTAAGTTGCTAGTATGGCTTTGTAATATGTCTTGAACAGAGCACAGGGTGTTACAAGATAGTACAGGAAATCAGGCATCAGGCTTTTCCAGGTTGTGAGCTGGACCAGATCTGGTTTTATAAAATGGGATAGAGTAAGAATGAGCATGGATAGGCTTCTGCTCTTCCCTGATCTCTGTCACTGATGTCCTCATAGGCTATGGCTGTGCAGGAGCTGCTGACATGTGATGGTACCCACAGGATTTCTGTTATAGGAAAACAGGAACAAGATACCTCTCTCTCTCTCTATGGCCTTCCCTTCTCCCTGTGCAGAGAGTGCAGGGAGCGTGGTCTGTAACCTGTGTTTACTACCAATTCCCTCGGAAACTGCCAGCAGGGAGGTGAAAGATGGATAGACTCTGTCCCTCCTGATGTGATACAACGAGCAAAGTGCACTGCAGAAAAGCAGGAAAGCTGTGTCCAATTTCTGGCCAGGAGGACTTGGGGATTTCTTGATTGCTTCAGGATCCTTGAGTAAAAGGTACTACCCAAAAGCATCCCTAGCTATCAATCTTCCAATAGGTTTCTTTCCTGAGGGAGAATACCAGGACAGCAATCATTCCATGTGAGCTTGATATTCCTTGCCAGAGTTTACGAGAGCTCAAAGCTGATCATAACACAATACTTGGCTATTATAGGACAAAAATATGTGCTGGAGGTATATTAAAGGTCTCAGCTTCAAATTTCCTAAAGAAAGCATACAAAATCTCAAATGCATTATGAACATCTGTGAAGCTACAGAAATGTCTTGTTTTATTACTTTCTCCAGTAAAACATTTTATTGTTTTTAAATCTATCAAAATCTGAAGGCGTTTTGACAGAGAAGATTAATTGTCTCACTTAGGAAACACTGATCAGATCTGCTTTGCTGTAAAACTTTCTATCAGCTGCAAATTTCCAGCCATTCCAGTATCCAATGCTGCATTACAAAAAGACTTCAGGCATTATAATTTTACAAGATGTGAGTAACTGCTTGGAGATTTTTGCAAAATGGCTTGCTTCTAAGCAATCAAAGCAACGTTTTAGCTTCTCTAATGAGGTAGTTCCCTCAAGGAGCTGGAGAATACTGACACCAGATACTCCCTCTGTTGTTGCAGCAGATTTCTCTGGCATTGACAAATAGCCCCTCTTAGCTAGCAAGGTCAGATGGACAGGAACTGAACAAACACGAGCAACAAACCTGTAGCAGTCTGGTGCTCCTGGCATTCCTAAGCAGGTGGGAAGATGGATGAACAGACATTTTTGTCATTTGGAACATTTGTATCTCGATCCTTGACAGATGCTTCAGGCATACTGTTTGCTTTCTAGACACCAGGATGTGTCCAGGCACGGAGTTTATTTACACAGAACAACCCTCTAAATCCAAGATTCCAGGGACACAGGATGAGCTAAGAGCTCTGCTACAGGCAGTGGAGTCAACAGAAAGTTGCAAAAGCAAAAATTGGCTCAGAGCACCCTCAGGAATGCACTAAATTCTGCTGCATTTAAAGGTCTTGGAAGTAGTGCTGCTATTAAGGGATCACCAAGCAGTGCTGCCATGACCACGGAATCTTTGCTTCCCTTAAATTTCAAGGATTGGTCAGATAGGGTCAGCTTTCTTGAGTGCATGAAGATTTTCAGTGTCTGAAGCCACTTTGTTAGAGCGTCTCTGGTCCCTTTGTACTCATCATTTAGCACCTGGTCGCCAGAGCAGTTGGAATCCTCTGGACCTTCTGTACTGTGACCTATTTGGGTGTTTATGCATATGGTACATGGCTATTTTAAGGTTACAGAATTTAGGAGTCCAGATTTTAGCTTTAAATGATAATTAATATTAAACCCCTGTTTCTCCATAGGGTGAAAGGCATATACATGTAAACAGCATATACAAAGCATACCCAGAGGTCGATGAGCGAAGATGGTTCTGTCACAGGCAGGACTGGGGAGCACAGAGAGGCTCTCAGTGAGGACTCGAGTTGCTGTGCTGATGACTAGACATGCACAGCATGAGCCACTCCTGTCCTGAAAGACTTTACTATCTACACAGACAAAGCAGATGCGGGAGAAGAAAAAGCAGAGAGGTACAAAATAATTTCTTTGCCGAAAGTTACTCATCAGCCGACAATGGCACACTGTTCTCCTGAATACCAGGCCGTGCTCAATGAACTATTTAATATGGATATTAAAATCTTAAGTAGGGAGTCGTTACGGCTTTAAAAGGCCTCAGCCCAGATTTCCAAACAAGGCTATCTAGAAGGAAGCTCCCAGATCTGTAACCACGTGGCACCACAATCTGCCTCATTTTGAACGATGCTGAGTAGCCAAGTAGCTCTGACCAGGACCATTCTGGAGCAGTGCTCTATGGTGGCCCTTCATCCTAAGCTGCACCTGCTCAGGAAGGACACCGAGCAGCTGGTTTGCTCTCAGGTCCCTTGTGCAGCTCCAAGAGTGGCAGGGAGCTGCTGGCTCTGAAGAAGATGCCATCCCTCTGGGCAGGGCAGCACTGACCTGGCTCCACTGGCTCCTCGGATGCTTTCCCATTGTCCAGCATGCTCTGCCTGGCACCCTACTGGCCTGTTCTTACAGGTTTGATCCATGAATTCTCAACCTCTACCTGTGTTTTTACCTGTTGTCCTTGGTGATCACTCAATTATCCCCAGATGATTTCTTCTCCCTCTCTCTGAGAGGCAGAAAAACTTTTAATTATTTTTAGGGACGGAGTTATGTCTCTGCCTAGGAAAACAGTATACAGAAAATAAAAGCAGAGCATTAAACCTGTGTACAATATGAGGCTTTTTTATTTCAGCCATTTTCACAACAGACTTGATGAGTAAGACTCCAGAATGCCATACATAAATGCCAAGAAATGGGATTTTCATGTCTACATTTTTTTTTTTGACGAGAAATAGTCCCTGGGTTGTTTTGGAAAATGAATGCTGAAAGCTGGAAATCCTGATGGTAATTGGTGTTTTTTCATTTCCATATGTGCATTTTTCTTGCAAACTATATAGCATCGGCACAGTAAATATCTTTTATGTAATTTAAAAGTAAAATGCATCATGGAGCATGCTGTTAGAGCTTGATGGTAACAGCATATAAACAGAAGCATGAGGGAGTCTGAAAAGATCCTGGGCCAATTTCTGCTCTTGGCTAAAATCCTACAACCCCCTTGAAATCAGTGGCATTCTGGGCTTGCAAATATAAGCAGAATTTGGACTCTGATTCTACAGATCTCTGAATGTGGGCATTGCAATGGAGAGCTGGCATTGCTGCTCCTGAAGGCCACTGCCAAATCACTGCTGGGCCAAATTTTCAGTAGGTCTGTGTAGCTGAAGCTCCAGCTCATCCTGTTATGATAAGGCACAGAACAAGGGTCAAAGGGGCTGTGGATAAAAAAAATCTGATGAGACTCAGAATCAAATAAAATAAAATTTAAGACTCAGTTGTTCAATAAAACCTTGTGTTTATTTCTTTCAGATTTTTATAGGCTGTCTCTCAGGAAGCAGGGGCTGATTCTGCTCTCATTAAAGCCTATGGTGAAAATCTCAGCAGTCTCATGGGTCACACACTGGGCTCTAAACAACAAGATTAGAAGAACTGAAATGATGTTAGCTCTAAACACTGGTTCCAAAGCCCACTGAAGTGAAGAAGAAACTTCCCATTTACCAGCTCTGAAGATAAATCTACCTCAAAATGAATACATTACTAAGATTCCTCTAGTGATTTCTAAAGCTTTAGCAAAAGAAATAACAAGCTACTATAGCAGAAGCAAACACAAAAGGAACCAAAGGAAAAGGTCCTCTGTGTTAGCAGATGGATTAAATGGATTTGGGAGAAGGGAGTAAAAGCCAGAAGAAACTCCTTTCAGAAAAATTGTGCCAATATTTTCTAAAGAGGTATATGGACAGATGGTCCTTAAACCCAAGAAAATAAGTTGCACTGGGATATCAAGGTGATAGGAGCATTAATATATGAAAGCAGGTCTAAGTAATGCACACCAAGGAGAACTGTGTCAGTTGGGACATTATAAATGAGGAAGTAATGTTCACTGATTTTTCCATTTTGCCATACATCATCAAATCGCTGGCATAGCTGGGAAACCTTTCACCTCCCTCCTGGGTGTTTCGGCTTGTACTGGGATCTCCTGTTTAATTGTTTGTAGCTTCTCTTGGATTTCTCTGTCAAAGCAAAATCATGCCTGGTGGAATGAAGTTGTTCCATGAAGATGAACATCCCATTGAATACCAGGCTCTATGTACTTCAGGCAATCCTGCTGTGTCCTGCTGAACATTTGTGCACTCTTAAAAATCAAAACTATTCTGATCAATTTAAGATGAACCAATAGCTTTTAATTCCTTCTCTGCACAGGTCTCCAGAAAAAGGGCTTCTGTTTTCAGCTGCTGGCTCAGGGTCACTTTTGAGTCTTCAGCTGCTTTCTGACCCTTTCTCAGAGCCAAGGATGCCCTTCTGTGGGTGATTAACACCTTAGTTAATTTCTCTGATTATACATTTCCCTGCTTGTCCTTATCCCACTTGACTTCAACAAAGTTTCTTAGCCTATCAATCCTGAGATCTATAAATAAGAAAACTGAACACTTTCTTCAATATTATGTCTTCCATTCACAGTGGTACAACACATACAATTCATTTTTAATTGCATCCTTCATTCTACCTGAGGAATAAGCCGGACCATCTTGTTTATGAATTTTCTTCCTCAGACACAGTTTGACTACTGTTTTTTTGTTGTTTTTCAAATGGTATAAAACTTCGTGTTCCCTTTTTCCCAGTTGCCCCTATTTCTTCTGAGCTGTGGCAGCTCCTGACTATACCAAACACACTGATTCTGAATGCTCCAAGAAACCTACTTACTCCAGCATTACTGTAACTGAGTTTTCTTGTTTTGGCACATCAGAAAACTGACGAGCTTCACATACAACTTCAGCAAGATCACATCTAAACATTCTACTGCCCCCCCTTGACATCTGATGCCATAATTTAACATTTGTTCCACCATGTGTTGCTGGTCAATAACTCCTGGCAGGAGGTGCCCGTCTTGTTCACTGTTTACAATTCCCAATTTTATTCCCACTGCTGCACTGCCAGCTGTTGTGCTGGTCACTCACAACTGCAAAAGAATCAGTTTGCCTTCTCCTAAACAGACACTGTGAATGTTCCACCCTAGTATTCTGCATTAATATTTCTAATGATGAGATGAAACTTGACACAAAGAAAACAGTCCAAGTACAACCAAAGGGAATTTAATGTTTAAAAAATTCATATAAAAAAAAGATTGTCATAGAGAGGCTTGGAGGAATGTGATCATCACTCCCCACAGCTCCTTATGATTACTGCCAAGACCATGAAAGCGCTCCAAATAATGTTGTGGGGAATGCTGTGATACCCACATGCAATGCAGGTCATCTTCTGTTCATGCAACCTGGCATTTGGAAAACCTATTGCATCAGCAAAGAAAGCCAAGAATGAATAATCTCTACCAAAATAGCTGTAAAGGCTATGTTAGCACTTCCATGCTGGTTGCACCAGCATTTTATGGCGTTGATCAAAGCTCAGATAATGAAAATAAAAAATTATGTGCCCTTCTCCTATTAAGTGTTTTTGTCAGGTTTATGGATCTACCTATTCAGCTCACAATATGGGTGATAGTGAGCTCCTAGCCATGGGAGATCTCTGCTTGGACTTTATCCTTGCTGAAATCTTTATGTATCCTCTTGCAGTGCCTTCCTTAGGATGGTCTGGAGTTCCTCTGCTCAAAAAAAACCCCAAGATTTTAAATTCTGTTCACAGTTCCCCTAGGAAATCGATGATCATGATGGGTCCCTTCCAACTCAGTATATTCTATTATTCTGTGAAATGGAAGCAGGTTTTACCCATCCTCAGCTTCTCTGGCTTCACAACTGCTCACTTTTCTTTCTCCTCCAAAACTCTCTGCAGACTCCACTCACCCTCTGGCAGCTCCTCCAGCCTTGGCCTGCTCCTCTCTGCTATCCACAGATAAAATTCCTCTTTTATTTGGCTTCTTTCATCTCCCTGGAATCCTGTCCTCCCTTCCTATCTGCTCCAAGCCGCCAAGCCACTCATCATCCTTAAATCTTACCTTTAAACCTTCCTGCATGCTGTGCACTACAGCCACCTGGGGGAGGAGGGGAGACTATATAATTTTTATATATATATATATATTTGTTTTTTGAGAGAGAGTGGGTGTGAGGTGGAAATAGCCTGGATGAAAACAAGCTGTGGCGGATTGTCTCAGAGCCCCACAATGAGCAAAGAAAACAAGAGACAAGCACGTGAATCGGAGATAACCAGAGGCTCCAGGCCCACAGCTGCCTTCGCAGGGGGCCGCGGGTGAGGGGCCGACCCCACAGGCCGCTGGGCCACAGCGCCCCGGCAGCAAACCCTTCCCTTCACCGATCCGAAGGGCAGAGGAAGCGGCAGCGGGCACATACACAGGGATTTTTGCAGCGAAATGAGGTTATTTGCGGCGGGGGGGGCCGGGCCGA